>CAUYLG010017409.1:0-32330 GCA_963573385.1 Cacajao melanocephalus
CTTTCTTTCTTTCTTTCTTTCTTTCTTTCTTTCTTTCTTTCTTTCTTTCTTTCTTTCTTTCTTTCCTTCCTTCCTTCTTTCCTTCTTTCTTTCCTTCTTTCCTTCTTTCCTTCTTTCCTTCTTTCCTTCTTTCTTTCTTTCCTTCTTTCTTTCTTTCCTTCTTTCTTTCTTTCCTTCTTTCTTTCCTTCTTTCTTTCTTTCCTTCTTTCCTTCTTTCCTTCTTTCCTTCCTTCCTTCTTTCTTTCCTTCTTTCCTTCTTTCTTTCTTTCCTTCTTTCCTTCTTTCTTTCTTTCCTTCTTTCCTTCTTTCCTTCCTTCTTTCCTTCTTTCTTTCTTTCCTTCTTTCCTTCTTTCTTTCCTTCTTTCCTTCTTTCTTTCCTTCTTTCCTTCTTTCTTTCTTTCCTTCTTTCTTTCTTTCCTTCTTTCCTTCTTTCTTTCTTTGTTTCTTTTCTTTCTTCCTTTCCTTTCCTTTCCTTTCCTTTCCTTTCCTTTCCTTTCCTTTCCTTTCCTTTCCTTTCCTTTCCTTTCCTTTCGTTTCCTTTCGTTTCCTTTCCTTTCCTTTCTTTCCTTCCTTTCTTTTCTTTTCTTTTCTTTTCTTTTCTTTCTTTTTCTTTCTCTAACGTGCTCATGAGAGGTGGGGATGTGGCTAAACACTAATCAGGCTACCAGATGGAAAGATAAGAAAACTTTACAAAATGTTAGCCTCTGAGTAATTGGTGGTTAAAAGTGAAGGAAAAAAAAGAAACAATATGAACTCTACCTTGTCACTGAAAGTGATGTGAAGGCCAAGCACTGCTCCTCAGTTTAAGACATCCATGTTTACAACTGAGTTGTCTCCAGTGGAAATTTCATGGCTACATTATGGCCTAAAGCCAGTCCTCCCAGAGTGTGGTCATCCTTTGGTTTTAGGATGCAAAAATATGAGTTTTTTTTTTAATGGACACTGAATGTAATCTAGTTATTAGGAATGATTTTTATGCCAGTTGTGCATGATGGCAAGGGCTCCCGTGTTTTAAAAACCAGCTTTGTTGAGGTATAATTTACATTCCAGTAAACTGTACAAACAATGTACAGTTTGATGAGTTTTGACACGTGTATATACCCATAAAAGTATTGCTACACTCAAGACAGTGAACATGTTCATCACCTTAAAAGTTGTTTCCTTATGTCCCTTTATAATCCCTTCTTCCTGTCTCTCCCAGGAACCCACTAGCCTGTTTGCTAATGCTATCAATTAGTTCATATTTCCTAGGATTTTGTATAAATGGAATCATACAGAATATAATCTTTTCTGTCTGATTTCTTTCACTTGGCATACTTATTTTGAGCTGTATTCATGTCACCTGTACCAGCAGGTTATCTCTTCTTATTGCTGAGTAGTATTCCATTGAATGGTTACAACCATAGTTTGTTTATCCATTCACCTATTGATGTACATTTGGGTTGTTTGCAGTTTTAGAAGCATAGCACATCTGCTAGGAGCATTCATGTGTAGCTCTTTATGTAGACATGTACTTTAATATCTCTTGGGGAAATACCTAGGAGTAGAATGGTTGGATCATATGGTTGGTGTACTCAGAACTTTTAAAGAAACCACCAAACTGTCTTTCAAAGTGGTTATACTATTTCCTATTCTTACCAGTAGTATATGTATGAGCGTCCTCTGTATCTTTGCCCACTCTTGGTAGGGTCATTCTTTTTTATTTCAGCCATTTTATGTGTATGTAGTGGTATCTCATTGTGGTTTTAAGTTCTATTTCCCTAATGACTACTGATGTTAAGAATCTTTTTATGTATTCATTCACTTCCCAGACAGATACCTTCTTTAGCAAAGTATCTGTTTGAATCTTTTGTCTATTTAAAAAATTGGGTTCCTTTTTTAGTTTTGAGATTTTTTTTTTTTTAGATGGAGTCTCACTCTGTTGCCCAGGCTGGAGTGCAGTGGTGCAATCTCAGCTCATTGCAACCTCCGCCTCCTGGGTTCAAGCGATTCTCCTGCTCAGCCTCCTGAGTAGCTGGGACTACAGGCATGTACTACCACGCCCAGCTAATTTTTTGCATTTTTAGTAGAGATGGGGTTTCGCCATGTTGGCCAGTCTGGTCTTGAACTCTTAACCTCAGGCAGTCTACCCGGTCTACCCGCCTCAACCTCCCAAAGTGCTGGGATTACAGGTGTGAGCCACTGTGCCTGGCCTGATAATTTATTATATTAATATATTCTGTATACAAAACTTACCATCAGATGTACATTTTTAAAGTATTTTTTCATTCTGTGGCTTGTCTATTTATGTATTTTTTTACTCTCCTGGTAACTCACAGAGTGGTCACTTTGTTTTCTCAACAGTGCCTTTTGAAGAGCAAAATTTTTATTATTGGTGAAGTATAATTTATCAGTTTATTCTTTTATGGATTACACCTTTGGTATCATACCTAAGAAATCTTAGCCTAACCCAAGATTACGTGAGTTTTCTCTCAGAAGTTTTATGGCTTTAGGTTTTACATTTAGGTGTATAATAAAGCTTATGTTAGTTTTTTTCTGTTTATATTCAATTATGGATGAAAATTAATTTTGCACATGATTACCTATTCTGTCACCATTTGTTTAAAATACTTATTTCTCTGTAGAATAGCTTTTACCTGAAAATCAGTTGTTGAAATATGTGTGGGTCTCTTTCTGGCTTATTCTGTTCCTTTGATCTATTTTTCTGTCTTTATGCCAACACAGTGATGCAGTTTTAATGTGGTGTGAAAGATGGCAGTCCAGAGCACCTGACTTGCTCCTCCTCTAACCTGCTTTACTGTAATAGTTCATTGATGTGCCTGTTTCCCTGGATAAGCAGCCTGAGTTTAGGAATTCTTTCTTAGATATTTCCAACAGATGGCAGCATGTATGCACATAGTAGGTATTTTGATATTTGTTTTTAAAAGATGTGAACCTTAGGGATTAATGTTTGAATGCCATCTGGATGCTTTGTAAATTCCTACACATAGTAGTCTTCTCTACTTTCTAAAAGTTTTGGCTCTGAAAATCTGTTCATAAAGTCCACTTGCTCAAAAGTCCAAAGTAGGGGACTGTTGTGAACATATCTATGTAGAGTTTGTAGTTTTCTAGTTTTTCATTTCTTATCACTGGAGACTCGTTATTGGTAGAATCAGTGTTAGTAAAACCATTCAAAAACAAGTACAAATGGTATACAATAAACCAGCAAGGGACTTGACAGATGGAAATGACAGCACACAGCCATTATGTCATTTGGTGGGGACAGGTAAATCACTTTTTTCTTTTTCTCCTGGCTTTTTTGTTATTTTCTTTAAGTTCCTAAGATCAGATAACTAACAAAAGAGGTTCTGTTTAAATTGCAAGCCCCTTTCACACATATACACGCATATGGGCACATATACCACAAATGCTTTGTAAGTGATGGACTGCTCTCAGGTTAGTTTGCTTGGAAAAATCAGATGCAGACTTTCTATAACCCACTTCATGCAAGGCAGACAAATTGTGCCTCGTTTTCTATTGTCTCTGACTTCATCTGTAATCAGCAAATGGAGCCCTGCAGCCTACATAGTGTTTCATCTGCAATTTGTTACTCTCCCTGAGTTTGCACAACACTGAACCATCTCATTTTGAAATTCAAGAGTGGCAAGGAGGCCTTTGGTGGAAGATTGTAATTTGGGAGAAGGGAAAGTCAAGAGCAAGATCGCCTGTTTTGAAGAAGGCTGGGTGTTGAAGGAAATTGCCTTTGTCAGTCTCTGAGCCTCTCCACTTATGTGCTGCTGTGACCCTGCCCTCCATCGCCAGTGACCTAAAAATCACATAATTTCAACTATTCTCAAAACCTATTCACATCTGTTGTGCATGGCTTGTACACTTACCCCTCTATTTCCAGCCAATATGTCTAAATCTTTTTGCCTCTCGGCCAGCCTCCTGTTGGTGGCTCTCTGGCTTTCCTGCTTTCTTTCCTGCTTCTTCTGTGATTGTCAAATGAATGCCTTAAAGCATTTTTTCCAGATTTCTTTCTTATCATTCTGCCCTCCTGCCTTTCTCTCCTAGTGCTTGTGTAGGGGAGGTAGTTTTTTTATCTTTACCCTGTTAGAGTCTCTGACCTAGCCTGAGTATTAAACTGATGTAAATAGATTAACAGAAGAAAAGTGTATGGATTTTTACACGTATAAGGGAGCCCCCATAGGAAAATGAAGACCCAAGGAAGTGGCAAATCTTAAATGTTATTTAATAGGTTGAACAGAGTGGCAGTTGTAGAAAAGTAGCTAAAATAAGTGGTGAGGCTAAAGAAAGATAGGAGTTAATTTGATAAGATCTGTTGGTACAGATTTTTCTGCCTGGACACCCCATCTCTGGATACAAGAAAATTTCTTCTTTCCTACTATAGGGAGATCATCTTTCACATGGGAGTTATCTCCCGTGTCAAGTCTTTCTGATGATAATGCTTCTTTTCTTCTGTTGCTTTTGTATCTGTTGTTTTTCAAATGCCTTTAGCTTAAAATAATCCTTAGGCCTAAGTAGCATGTTTTGGGGTGGCATATTCAGCCACTCTTCTCCATTCATTTGCTAATGCTTTCTTTGCAGAATATGGGATACAGTCATCTTATTTTCAAAAAATTCTGCAGGTAGTACTGATGGACAGTTTCTCTTGTGACCCACTAGCTTAGATCATGGTAGATGAATGAATCAACAGGCCTTTGAAAATTGACATTCATTGATCCCCGAAAGTTATTTTATATACCAGATAATTTTCCTCCCCATATTATAGCAATGCTAGAGACTGCCCAGGTTTCTTTGAGGAAATTCTTAAATTAGCACTACTGGTTGGTTGTTGGTAAAGGAAAGCATTGGTGGGGAGATATATATACACACTTACACATGCATGTCGCCATGTACACAGTTCTTGTGAATGTTGATAAAATTATTAGTTTAAAATTAATCTTTATCTTTGATTCTTAATGCTTATAATGGATAGTTATTTTCATTTTTCCCCAAGGCAGTCAATGAAAAAAATCAAATGATTATTTTACTTTATACATAGTAAGCAGTCAGTACATGTTTATAAAGGGAATGAACAAACAGTGGTCTGGTTTATTCAGGATTTGTACCAAAATGTCTGTATAGTAATTTATAAATAAAGATCTATCTTTGAAAAAAATAAAGATAATCTCTAGTCTTTGAAAATATAAACCCCTTACATAATAAAAAGTTTTTATAGACTCTTCATTTCCTCTTACCTCTTAAGCCACCACCTCTAGACACACTTTGATCCTCTCTCTCTTCTTCCCTCCCCCAGAGTGGAAAATCTCAATATTAATTGGAGCTAAGATGATTGTACTACTGCTGCTAAGACTTCAGCAGGTCTCTTACAAGCTAATGTCACGGCATGGGGTCCATTTGCTCTGTGTAGCTATTCTGCAGTGCAGTGAGAATTCCTTGATTAATATGCTACATGAAAATAAAATGGATTTGGAAAAAATTATAACATACTCTCATAAATATTAATTCACATTTGTATGGAATTGCACATAATTTTCAATATACTTTGGAAGCACCTTCAGTATGAAAGATTTGGTCTCCAAAGAGAATGGTATGATTTTTTAAAAAGCATAGTGGATACATTATTAAGTATCATTTGTTTATTAATCTGATACTCTACATGCATATGCAGGGCAGTAGGTGGGTTGTGTGACAAAGAAAGGAGTTTTTTACGCTGTGGGGAGTTTTTATATTACACTTAGAAGTGGTACAATTTAATTACATTATATAGAAGCAGCTCATGACGGAACTCACCTGGCTCCTTCTGCTAGTGTTGCCATTATTCCTGAGTGTCTTTTTATGGCAGCTGACTATTTTGGTTAAATGTGAGACTAAACAGAGAACATTTTTGAGCTTAGCAGATGCTTGGCATAGCTAACTGAGGTTGGGGACACTGGACACACGAATTTAATTTAGCAGCCATTCATTGAACATTTGCTATGTGTTAGGCATAGCATGCAAGATCTAGGCTGTGAAATTAGTGGCCATGTGCGCTTGCTTTGATCCCTACTTGTCCCCTAAAACACTTTTTACCACATTCTCATTGCCTGAGGAGAGCTACCTCTTTGATGGAAGAGGGTTAATTGTCTGTAGTGGTAGCAGCCCTAAGTTAGGCCAGAAGCCACTTATTTGCCTTGAAGACTGTTATCTTTGATATCTTCTTACTCTAAGGATAAGGCCTTTCCCCTTTTCTGGGATTTCTTGCTGTTTGCTGTGATCCTTTGTGTATATCAGCACTGCCTGCTAGATTCCTTGGTTTCCTGCTTCTATCACCTTTTCTAGCTTGCTGCACTGTATATTAGAGACAGCTTAGGCTATTTTAAAATCAGTATTGTGCTTTATAGGTTTCGATGTTTTAACTAGTTGACTCCTTGATTTATATATTTATTGACCAATATATTGACCACCTACTATTTACCTGCTTATGTGAAGCACTTATGTGAAACACTGGGGTTACTGAGATGTACTACTTAGTCCCTGCCCTCTTTCACATTCTTTCAAGAGATTATGCAACCAGCTGCCTCAAGGCCTTTGTACAAGCTGTTCTCTCTGTTCAGCCTTTCAGATCTAGGTCAAATGGCAGTCATTTTCTCAGCTCTTACCCTCTACTCTGGACTGGATCATTTCCCTTAGTGTTAGCACCCTCAACCTATCCTATAGCACTGTCAACTCAGTTTGCAACCATATATTTGTGTGGTTTGATTAGTATTTGTCCTGTAAATTCTAGGCTTTATGAGGGTGGTGACTTTTCCTCACACCATCCTAAATATAGGTCAGTGCTCTGTTTTTACTTGGCATATACTGAGCACAGAAAACATATTTGTTGAATGAGTGAAGGCCTGAGAACAGAGTGCTTTGCATTATAAGAAAGGTCTCCCTGAGTGGGCAACACTGCTAAGAGCTGTTGAACTAGAAAAGGGAAGAGTGTGTAAGGGAGGCCTTTTGAGGCCAAGGCAAATCAGTTTAAAGGCCTGCCTTAGTTTGTCCAGGCTGCTGTAGCAAAATGTCATAAACTGGGTAGCTTATAAACTAAAACATTTGTTTCTCACAGTTCTGGAGACTGGGAAGTCTAAGGGTAAGGCACCAGCAGATTCTGTGTCTGGTGAGAGCTTGTTCCTTATGGATGGTGCCTGTTCTCACATGGTGGAGGGGCAAAGACACTCCTTTAGCCCCTTTATAAGGGCACTAACCTCCTTCAAAATGCTCATGATCCAATCAGCTCCCAAAGGCCCCCATCTCCTAAATGCGGATTAAGAAGATTTCAACATACAAATTTTGGGGAAAGCCGGGTGTGGTGGCTCATGCCTGTAATCGCAGCTCTTTGGGAGGCCAAGGCAGGTGGATCATCTGAGGTCAGGAGTTCGAGACCACCCTGACCAACATGGTGAAAGCCTGTCTCTACTAAAATTACAAAAAAATTATCTGTGCATGGTGGCGGGCATCTGTATATATTTGACCTAGATCTGAAAGGCTGAACGGAGAAAACAGCTTATGCAAAGGCCAGCTACTCGGGAGGCTGAGGGAGGAGAATCGCTTGAACCTGGGAGGCAGAGGCTGCAGTGAGCTGAGGTCATGCCATTGCACTCCAGCCTGCGCGACGAGAGTGAAACTCTATCTCAAAAACATATATAATAATAATTGGGGGAGACACGGACATTCAGATCATAAAAGGCTCAAAGCCTCAAACTAATAGGCCTGGCTGATTTGGAGAGAGACGTCAGGGAGCACCATGCATGTAAAGTTGGGAGTGCTGAGATACTGGGAAGCAGTTATCTTGAGAAAAGTAGATGTAAAAGGGAGGAAAGAGAGCGGTATTTTGAGGAGAAATGAGTAAAAGGAAATTTTTATTTTTGTTTTATTTTTAAATGTACATTTAGATTGTAAAAAATAATTTAATTGTTCGTTTAAAAATAACTAAAATAATATAATTGGATTGTTTGCAATACAAAGGATACAGGTTTGAGGTAATGGATACCCCATTTACCCTGATATGATTATTACACATTGCATGCTTGTATCAAAACATCTCATATAAGCCATAAGTATACAGGCCTACTATGTACCCTAGAAATTAAAAATTTTTTAAAAAGTGCATTTAGAACTGCAGAAACTGAGGAACTGTGGTGAGGCTTCATGAAGGAGGACTTTCTGTGTTAAGGGATTAGATCCACTAGTTTTTAAATAACGGAGTGCCAAAACCTTTTCGTTTTATTGTTTAGTGTGTGCATCATTTCTCACATGTCAGAGGACATTTGCATGTATTTGGTTTGTTTGATGTTCTGAGAGCCCATTTTGCATGTGGTCTCAGAGTTGCAGTGACTTACTCCACTTCTCATAATGAATAATGTCAGTGCCCGGACACTAAAAGCTGAGGTCTTTTGCAGCCTTGGTGTGTACTGAGCTTCCCGTAGGCACAGAACTCTCTATCAGGTCATGTGGCCTGAAATGCTCACCTGTAGTTCTACAGATGCAGTTCCCCAGTCAAGGACATTGATTTCTCATTTCCTACCCACCTCCGCATCCCCAGCCACACACAAGAATGAATAAAAAGTTGCTGTTGATTTTGGTGATAATATTGTTGTTACATTTTGCAAAGAAAATGGAAATAAAGGATGCTTAGAGGAACATGTGGTAAAAATATAATGCATTAAGGAAACATTTAAAACATATGAATAGACAGATCCTTTCTTGCTGGTTCACATCCACCTGGACCTGATAAATTCAGTTGGGGGCTATTTCTTTTGAGTTGAGCATGCACTTAGTGCTCATTTTCTGAAACATAATTGATGTACCAACTTGGGAAATGAGTGCATTGAGCTTCCTGGGGGAATGTCATTGTGTGCTGGACCCAGCACCAAATGAAACAGAAAGCTGCTATTCCAGGCAGCAGTGAAATCATTTTTAATGCATATACTTGTGTTTTGTTTATTTTAGTTTTCTGCCCAGTAAGAATAGAAAGGAGATATATATATATATATATTTGTGATGGCATTAAGGATTCAGGAAAATTGAGAGCCATGTTTCTTAGTTTTAGGTATTCTCATATCCCACTTTCCTATCCCCTCCCACTTCGTAGTAACACTCTTTAGTATTTAGCCTATATTTGCGGTGTGACCCTAGATACTTTTGTAACCACCACTTCCCTTTCCTTGTCTTCTTTTCTACAGAAAGATGTAGCACTTAAGCCTCAGGAACGTGTAGAGAAACGCCAGACACCCCTGACCAAGAAGAAACGAGAAGCACTTACCAATGGCTTGTCCTTTCATTCAAAGAAGAGCAGACTCAGCCACCCACACCACTACAGCTCAGATAGAGAAAATGACCGCAATCTCTGCCAGCATCTCGGGAAGAGAAAGAAAATGCCGAAGGCACTCAGACAGGTGAGGAAGCTTGGGTTCGCTCTTTCCTGTGGCTGCAAAATCTCTTCCTTAGGTGCCTCCTCCTCTGTGGTTCTTCCTAACAGGTGGAGAAGATATCCTTGGTGGAATGCTGAAGTGGTTGTTGCACAAAGCTGTGTGTGTGCTTTTAAAAGAATCTAAAACCCAATCTCAGTGCTTTTTTTGAGGATCGAAACTTCAGCATGATGCCCTTTCAGTCAGATGTGCTCTGTGTAACAAAGCCTGATGCTAGTGTTACTGGTATTGAGGGCAGACTGGTCTTAATAGTTGTCAAGATGGACTGGCTTGTAGGGGAGAGATCTTTGCAATTAGGACAAAGGGAGCAGGTGGATTTTGTGACGTACATTGTGCATCTCAGGCTTCTGAGGTGCTAAAATGATTGCCGGAGTGTGAGAAGTGCCTTGCATAAGATTTATATTTTCTGGGGAAGCTCAGATATTGTGGCATCTGGGAGAGCAATGGCAAAGAAATGAACTTGCCTTTTGTTGTCTTAGTTGTTCTCCATAGGCTATAATTCAAGACTAGCTTTGTGATCTGTTGATTGTATAAACGTCTGATAGTGAGGCTTACTGGCCTGTTAATATTTAGGTTTCAATGATCCGCAAGAAAGTATAGCTCTTGGCTTTGGGGGAGCCTTTCTGCCTGTGGAAATTCCCACATGAGCTGGATTCATAATGAGATACGAAGTTGTTTATAGCAATTTTTCTTTACAGATCCAGAGGCTTTAGTGCCTGTGTCCTGGGTGTGTTTTATTTATTTTTGGCAGGACCATTGGGTAGGATTGACTATCACTGAAAGCAGAGTAAGGTATTGCGGTTTACAGAGCAGGTGCTGCTAATTAGAAGTGGAACAGGTAATTTTTGGTTTGCAGATGTTTCTCTGCAGAGACAGGGAGATCTGGGATCAAATAAAACAGTAGTTCCCAAACCTCACAGATCTTTAGAATCATATAACGAGTGCTACTAAACCCAAATTTCTGGTCATTCTTTAGGACCTGATGAAATTTGTAGTTTTAGGAAGTTTCCTATTTGTAAACAGTCAGCCTGGTTGGAAGTTACTCTTAAAAACAATCAAGAGTGTATTTGGTTGATGGTATTTAGTTAAAAGATTGGAAAGATTGAAAGCCTCAATACGATGCAGTGGACAGTTTGGTGTCAGGATTCTGCCTCATACCTAGTGAAGAATATAACCCTGATAAAACATCTGGGGTGTTGGGTTTCAGACGGACCAAGAAGGCTTCCAAGGTAATGCTCTAAATCTGACAACCAGCACAGTGTTTCTGAAGGTACTCTTGTGTCCTGAAATGCCAGACTGAAGTTATAATAGTAATTATTAATGTTTACCTAGTACATGCCATGCTACATTCAGTGAGGGCATTTTCATGGTATAACCTATAATTTTTACAACAACCCTGCCTAGTAGGTAATATCATGGTTACTTAACAACTAGGGCTCAAAGAATAAAGTGACTTGTCTGAGGCCTTGGAAATGAGGGAAGGAGCCAAGGTTTAGACCCGGATCTCTCTGGTTCCATGGCTTGCTCTGTTTTCCATATTTGCATGAAGTTTTATTTATTTTTTTCTTGATAGGGAGTTGGGGACAGGGAGGAAAGGCTAGGTTCTATAAAAGGTGATGTTCCTGTGGTATTTGTGACTCCTAACTCATGCTCCTCTGTGTAAGATATGTGAGAAAAGGAATTAATCTCAAGTGCAGAGAGATTGCAATGTAACCACACCCCCTACCCTAGGCCCTCCCTCCTAGCAGGGTAAGAAGGAAGGCTTCTTACTGAGTTGACACCAAGCTGTGGATCCTCATCCTTGAATCTCTTTCTTCTAGACGTGATCTGAGTTTTCTATTATGTGTCCTCGAAATTATTCTTTCTACTTCTTTCTGCTGTTGAAGACTTTCAGGGTCCTCTGGTGACAGAGTTTTATGATTGTAAAAGAAGGCTAGGGCTTATGCGTCTTAAATTTGAGTAGCTTTTGGATTTAATGGCCAACTTTCTGGTACTAATGGTATTTGAAATCAAAACTATCTTTGTTTTAGTTAACATATTTGAAAAGCAAGTATTTTGACTTTTAATGAATCCTGGAGAAGGAAAGCATGAATTGTATCTTTGGCCCTATGTAAAACTTCTAAAAACAAGGAGTATTTTATCTTAAGCATTGATGCCAAAATATACTATCCAATCAAATGTTATATTTCTATTAAGAAGGAATGCAGCGGCCGGGCGTGGTGGCTCATACCTGTAATCCCAGCACTTTGGGAGGCAGGCGGGCAGATCATGAGGTCAAGAGATCGAGACTATCCTGGCCAACATGGTGAAACCCTGTCTCTACTAAAAAATACAAAAATTAGCTGGGCGTGGTGGCGCGCACCTGTAGTCCCGCTACTTGGGAGGCTGAGGCAGGAGCATTGCTTGAACTCGGGAGGTAGAGGTTGCAGTGAGCTGAGCTCACACTCCTGCATTCCAAACTGGCGACAGAGCAGGACTCTGTCTCAAAAGAAAGAAAGAAAAAAAAAAGGAATGCAGAAGATGATAATGGAAATACAGCCATAAAACTTTTCATTTTTAATATTCTTAGAATCACTTGTGCTATTATGAAATCCCAAACAAGTCACTGTCTGGTTACTGCTTATCTGGAAAATGAAGGATTTGGACTTGAATGTTTCTTAGGCTCCTCCCTCTGGTTTCCATAGTTCTTTAAATTTATGAATAACACAAATAACAGTGTTAATAGAGGTCTGTAACAGAGTCTGTAGGTCTGAAGGGAATGGTGTTTTGGAGTCAGTCTGTAACTTATAGGCTTTGTGAAGACATTTATTTATTTTTAATTTTTTTTCTTTAAAATTTTGTTTTCATGTGATATGAAGACATTTAAAGGAGAGGGGTTAGATGGATTTGTCATAGGAGGGAGTGGAGTGGTCAATTGTGTATCAGCCTGGACAAGTACCATCTGTTATGTGATCATTGGTAAAAGGTGACACATGAGTGTTTAATGACCACAGTAGATGTTCAAAAAGCTTGTCTGAAGAATGGTTGAGATTGCTTTCCTATCATCCTAGATGCCTGTAACTATCACAATTACTTTATCTCCGCCTTTGCGTCTTATCAGATAAAGAAACTGACTCTGACAATCTCAGCTGGGAGGGGACCTTGAGATGAAAGTGAGCTTTGAGGAGCATTTCTAGATTAATGGATTTTCATTTAGTTAGTGCCTCTTATTAAGAATTACAGATGAAATAGAGAAGAGGTGAGAACTTTAGTCTTTATTTCTGGCTTGGTGAGACTGAATTAGGGTTGCATCTTATTAGGAAATGGTACTTCCTGAGCAGACAACTTAATGCACAGCTTTCCTGTAATTATGGGAAGATGTTACTCTTTAGTAGAGAGGAAATAATAGGATTTTTTTTCCTGAGAATCCATTGAAGGCAACTAATCTTTTTACTTTGAGAGTGTAATTATAATATTGGTATAGGAAAGATGTATCGCTCCAAAACCAAACTGCTTATTCCTTCATTTGCCTGGTTATAAAACTCAAGTTCTTGTAATAATTTTCCATACTGCCAAAAGAAACCTTTTAAACTGACAATTAACTTGTTTGTTGGATTATGTTTTTAAGTATAAATAAATATTGACTTAAAAGATGCTGAGGTAGCACCTGTCTAAGCAAATGGTTGCACTTTTTGATGTGACAAATTTGAATACTCTTCTTAATTCTCAAAGGGGTTAAAAATGATGATGAAGAAATTAGTAAGTTACCTTTTATACAAAATAGCACATGTTTTTCTGACGTCTGTAAATGAACTATTTGTTCATGATGTAAGCACTCAGACATGATATAAGAAACAGTTTTATCATTTATTTACAAGGACATGGTACATTTTTTTTTTTCTGAATGGAAATTTAGGGGTGAGAAAAGCAAAAGAGCTTACACAGGTCCTCTCGTTAAGGAGCTTTATTCTCTAATTGGGAGACTAAGTCTCAATGAAACCACTGAGGAACACAAGGAAGTCACATGTTGTTAAAACTATAAGCCAAATTATAACTTCCTGAGAAGCACTTGGGAAAACTTAACCCTTCCTAGGGCATTGAGTTTAGTTTTCTTTCAGTATATCTAACTTCTAGACCATGGGGAATGCTTTAAAAATTTAGGACTTTATAGTTTAAAACACACAGAGAGAGCAAAAGGGCTTTAAAAATAGAGTAGCAATGATGAAAAGTTGATGAGCATTCAGAGAACTCTCAGATTTGGCTCTGACTCGATTTCTAAATCCCCATTTAGTCCATTAGTCTGTCCTTTCGCTGTAGTATGAACTGAGCCAGAGGAAATAGGCTTAAGTGAGCTAGAAGGCATTTTTAGGTTATATGAGCTGTTCTAACAGACACCAAGATGAATCATCAAAATAAATCCTGTGGTCTCCCTCCTTAACCGAATTTTAGGTGCCAAAAGGTCATTCATCTTAGGGCAGAATTTCCTGGAGAAAGAGACCACCTGTTGAGATTGCTTTAGTCACAGGAGAACATCATTTTAGAGGAAAATGGGGGAATTTGTGAATATTTCAGGAGCCTATTGGTAGACTTTAAACCTTGCTGGTAATGATGACTTATGTGGGAATGACTTACGTGGTTTAAAAATTTTTATACGAGTTAATCTGGGTAGGTATTTCTTGTCAGGAATAAAAATTTGCTCCTCTCTCTTGGAAAATCTAGTATGGTGGGAGATTTATATTTGACATTGTAAACTGTAGACACCAAAAGTGTCTACTGCTTTCTAGGAAGAAGGGAGGTCCATCCCAGTGCCAGGCATTTAACATTAGAGTGATTGCTAGAACTCTGCATGGTGGTTGCATCTGCTTTGTGTATTGACCTTGCAAGTTGGCCTTCCTTGGAGTAAGTCATTGTGGTGGTATAGTGATTGTGGCCCAGGTGACTGAGCCACCTGGTGTTTCCACCTGACCTGATGGAGCAGTCTATCCCAGACCATGCTCTTTACTATTGAGAGTGTTTGCCACCAGAGGTTGGTCCCTTATTTCATCACAACTTAGACTTACTCTTATTGTCTGAGGAGCTTTCTGTCAAATTTGTTACTAGTAGAAATTAACTTGCAAAGGAGGATTTATAATGGAAAACTTTGATTAAACAGATCCAGTTCAAGTCTCATTTCTGAAGTCCTGCTAATTAGTTTTGGATGGAAATCTAGGCCAAAAATCACACAGGTATTTATCCACCTTGACTCTAGAGCCTACAGGTTTCTGGAAATCAGAGCATTTGAGACACTAATGTAATTTGGGATTTTACTTTCATAATGAAAAGACATGAACTTTGCTATGTGCTCTTTCATACATACTTTTGTTATAATGGTTAGATGTCTGACGGTACCTTGAACTAGTATATATATTTTTTTGAGATGGAGTTTCACTCTTGTTACCCGGACTGGAGTGCGATGGCGCGATCTCAGCTTGCCGCAACCTCTGCCTCCTGGGTTCAAGCAATTCCCCTGCCTCAGCCTCCCATGTAGCTGGGACTACAGGCATGTGCCACCATGCCCAGCTAATTTTTGTATTTTTAGTAGAGACAGGGTTTCACCATGTTGACCAGGATGGTCTCGATCTCTTGACCTCGTGATCCACCTGCCTCAGCCTCCCAAAGTGCTGGGATTATAGGCATGAACCACTGCGCCCGGCCTGAACTAGTATTAAGAAATGTCAGTTAAACCATTTTTACCTCATACTTCAAAATTTCAAGTTTAATATGTAGTTGGGATTTTATATGCTTTCAAAAACTTGTATAGTTATGTGAAGATTACAAGCTAAGGTATCAGATCAAATTCTTTATATTTTTTCCTTTTTATGAATTTAAATTGCATACTACTTTTTCCCCCTTGCCTAAAGTATAGCAATAAGAAAAATCATAAGGAAAGATGGAGGGAATAAAAGATTGGTTTATGATCTCTCTTGGTATCTTGATTGACTTGAATAAGAATAAGATGCTATATTTTAACATAAGGTTATTGAGGAACCCCAATCTAGGCTTGTCTCTATCCAGGAATTATTTGTGTATTATATTGGAAGTATTGGTTTATAACTGGGATTGGTAAACCTGACACTAATATAATAGTGAGTTATATGAAAGATGTTTTGCTTTTGTGTTTGTTTTATCTTGAGCATTTGGAAACAGGTTTATTTTTTGCATTTTGGAGTTTTTCATTTTGTGTCTTCTGACTCTATACTTAGTTGCTGTGAGCCCTGAATGTTGGGAAGTAAGCATAAACACCACTTAACTTTAGTGAGATACATTTTTGGAATGTTGTGGTTAGTAAATAATTTTATCCTAAATGACATTTGTAATTTTCAATAAAAACTTAGTAAAAATTGATTATAAAAAGGGCATAGCACATGTAGTAGGATTCTCTGGAGAGCAAGTGCCAATAGAATATACATGTAGATAGATAAGAGGGGATTTATTAGGTGAATTTGTTCACATGATCATGGCTGCTGAGAAATCCCATAACAGGGCCTCTGCAGGCTGGAGACCCTGGGATTCCCAGTATGGCCCAGACCAAGTCTGAAGGCCTGAAACTGGGGTAGTCCTTGAGTCCAAAGCCTAGAGAGCCTAGAGTTTTGATGACCAAGGGCAGGAAAATATATCCCAGCTCCAGGAGAGAGAGAGACCATTTCGCCTTTCCTCTGTTTTTGTTTTATCTGGAACCCCAGCTGATTGCATGGTTCCTGCCCACATGGAGGTCAGATCCTCCCCCACTTAGTTCACTCAGACTCACGTGCCAGTCTCCTCTGGAAACACCCTAAGAGACACACCCAAAGGTAATGCTTTACTAATTTTCTAGCTATTCTTTAATCTAGTCAAGTTGACACCTGAAATTAACCAACAGCGCATTAGCTACCACCTCATAAAATAAAACCTGTAGAGAGTAAATAAGCCGAATGGGAAAAGGAACTGCAATGAGAAGAATGGGCGGTAATTTAGCTGGGGTGATCCTGATACCTATAGGAATTGTTCCATAAAACTGTGACCTTTTATGTTTCCCAGAGTAAGAAAATTTTATATGTGTATGTGTGCATGCAGAACTTTATTAAGGGCCATTTAAGTCCCATATATTGTTAGAGGAGTTAAGAAAGATAAAGCGACAGGAGTGATTCTCAACTCTGGCTCCCTTAAATTCCTACAATGTCAGTGATTGAAGAGAGAGAACACATCTTTCCTTTAATAAGGCCTAGCCAGTGCACTTTTGGTAGCTGATGAGTGTAGGACAGAACTCCCTTTCTTTATTTAAAACTGCATTTTTGTACTTAGTAAATTTTACATTTTTCCCTCTTGTGATGATATAAAGTTATCTGCATGTGGACAGATTTCAGCTACAGAAAATGAAGTAAGCCTCTATGCATTCTGCGTTCTAATCTGTTCACAGCAGTCCCATCTCCACACAAGTCTGTACATGACAGGTAATGAGTGGGAAGTGGGAGGAGATGGGTGGTTGTGTGGTTTGCAGTGGTGGTGGTGGGGAGCTGAGCAGATGGTTGTGATAGCCACATGCTGCGTGATTCCCGTGGGAGTTGATGGTGGTGACAGGCGACTCACAATGTGCTATTTACAGTTTGGGTTTGCAGTCTTTCGGTGACATCTGAATGCTCTTTAGCAACTACTTTCATTACTGCCTTTCGAGGAGCTGTTAATTGAAAATGAAATTGTGGGTGGGCTTTAAGACAGGCAGGCGCAGGCAATTCTGTGTGCTAAATGTTACTTGAGAACTGTTGGACGTCTTCATGTGCAATTTGTAATTCGTTTTCTAAGACTGTTAAAGCCAAAGGTTCATTTGAAGATTCAGTTATGTGTACACATGTGCAGAGCTGAATGTCACACCTTGCCCAAAGGGTCAAATGTACAGTTATTGGGCCAGGTGCTGTGGTTCACACCTGTAATCCAAACACTTTGTGAGGCTAAGGTAGCAGGATTGGTTGAGCACAGGAATTCAAGACCTGCCTGGGCAACATGGTGAGACCTATCTCTAGAGAAGTAAAACAATTAGCTGGGTGTGGTGATGCATGCCTGTGGTCCCAGTTTCTTGGGATACTGAAGTGGAAGGATTGCAAGGGCCCAGGAAGTTAAGGCCGCAGTGAGCCATGATCACTCCATTGCACTCCAGCCCGGGCGACAGAGCAGCGAGACCCTGTCTCAAAAAAAAAAAAAACCAAAAAACAAAAAAAACACTTATTTGTCTGGAAACCAACCTAGGGGAATGCTTGGCGACCCCAGCTGCCTGCTCATTGTTTGTCTTTGTGTGGTTCTCTTTAAATGTATACAACTGTGTGAGTTTCTTAAGTTAAATCTGCTGACATCTTGTAGTGTTCTCTGTCTGTTTATCATAGGACTTTATTCTCCTTTCTCCCTTTCTTCATATAGTTACTATGCAGGAGTAAATGGTTATTTGATCTCTTGAACTTTGGGATATGGTTTTCCCTTGGTATCCAAGGGGGATTTCTTTCAGGACCCGCCCCCTGCCCTGCCACGGATACTAAAAGCTGTGGATATACAAGTTCCTTGTATAAAATGTTGTAGTATTTTCATGTAACCAACAAACATCTTTTACAAACTTTAAATCATCTTTATTTATAATACCTACTAAAATGTAAAAGCTATGCAATTTGTTATTATATTGCATTGTTTATGCAGTACTTACAAGAAAAAAGTCTGTACATGTTCAGTATGTAAGTGACCATTGTAGGCCTAACCACATTTTTGATCTGCCATTGGTTGAGTCCACAGAGGCAGAATCCATGGATACAGAGGGCTAACTGTATTATATTCAAGTTCTTGCATATAACTTTGCTTTTTTTTTTTTTTCAGACAGAGTCTTGCTCTGTCACCAGGCTGGAGTGCAGTGGCGCAATCTTGGCTCATTGCAACCTCCGCCTCCCGGGTTCAGGTGATTCTTCCACCTCAGCCTCCGGAGTAGCTGGGACCACAGGTGCGTGCCACCACGCTTGGCTAATTTTTGTATTTTTAGTAGAGATGGGGTTTCACCATGTTGGCCAGGATGGTCTCGATCTCTTGACCTCGTGATCCGCCCGCCTCATCCTCCTAAAGTGCTGGGATTACAGGCGTGAGCCACCTGGCCGGCCATAACTTTGCTTCTTGTAAACCTTTTCATATGATACAACTCTGTTGAAGGCAGTTGGCGCCTCTAGGCAAACGAGAAAAGAAGGAAGAGAGAGGGTGGGTTTTATTGGTCTTTGACAGTGGTTGTTGATCTTGATTACCTTATGGCTGCCTCCAGCTGCAGAATTGTGATGTGTTTCTCATCTTCAGAGTTGTTTGCTAAAGCATTAGTAGCATTACTGAAATGGTAGCTTTTGTAAATGTTTATGTGTTGAATTGTTTTATTGCCCATAGCTTTGCACAGAAATCTTAGCTGAACAAGGAATGACCTCCCTCTTGGAAGTGTCGTTAACTCTCTTTTTAATTAAATATATATATAGTTACAATATTATGGCATTTTGGGGCTTTTCCTTGAACATTTCAGTGAATACTATCTGGGACAAAGCCATGCTGAATTATCCTCTTTGTTTGATTACTATTGCTCTTTGCTCTTAGAGAGCCCTCGAGGCTTGGGTTGAGGGGACCTCGATGACACACCCCTTGCTGTACTTAACCCTCAGTCCCATTAGACTTGCTTTGCCATAGGAACCCAACTGCTTTAATGCATTTGGGCTGCTGCTGGATCCTAATGATGTTTAAAAGAACCTGTCTTGGTATTCTAAATGAACTCTGGAGTATTGCCTATTGATGCAAGTGTTGATTTTATATAAGGCAGATAAAACAAAGTTCTTACACCAGCTCTGGGGCTTTTTATACTTTGGGATGTGCATCCTCACACTAGTGTTCACAAAGACACACACAGGAGCAGAAACCAAAATAGCTCACAAATGTGGGTAAGTCCTGTGGGGGCCCACCTGATATCTCTCAAGAGGCCTGATGAACTGTGCCATGTGGCCTTCTGGAACACCATACCTGCATTCATTGATCACAGCTCTGCAGAAGCTGCCACTTCTCCTGTGTGCCTGCCTGCAGTGACACTGATGTAGCAGGTCATTCTGTAATCACTGTTTGCACCTGCGTTTGCTCAAGAAGTGCTTGTGTCATACATCTTGAAATCATGTAGTACAAACCTGGACAGGTCCTAATTGCTGGTGATGGTTCTGAGAGGCTGAGATTGGCTATAATTAGATGGAGAAGCAATTAGCTACATTTTCTGAGTAGGAAACATACAGAATAATGTTTCTCAAAGGGTGGTCTTTGGACCTCTATATCACAGCAACTGTGAATCTTTTGTTAAAATGCAGATTCCCAGGTAATCACCTTGGCACAGTCCCTTGGGTGGAAGTCAGGGTGTGGCAACAAGGAACTGGAGTTCCTTAGGTGACTCCAGTACAAGTGCTACAAGATCCATATTGTTAAATAAATAGAACTGTACTTATGTTTTATTTTCAATTAAAATTGCAATATTGTTAGCAAAACAGGAAGAATCTTAAAATTGTGAGAATACATCTTGTGGAAATTAATTTTAGCAATAATTGGATTATATTTTTGTTCTGTACATTTACTAATTGAGTTCTATTCCAGAATGTATTGGCAAGAAAGAAGTGTTTCTACCAGATGATATAGACATTATATTACAAAAAAGAAAATGTTTTCAAAATAGCTTCTTTTTCTAGTTGTTTACTAGAATGGACCTGATAGAATAATTGTATTCTAGTATTCTCTCCTTTGGCCCACTGGCTCCCTCAAATAATAGCTGTTTATAAAGATACTAACCGGAGTTTTTTATTTTTCGTTTTTTTAAGGCTCTAATTTCTTTATTCCCTTCTGTTGACAATGATGATGAGCTCTTAAGGTTTATACATTTTTGAACCCTTCAAATTACAAAAATTTGTGATATTTGGTACTGGGGGGGTCAGGTGTGAAAGAACTCTGAAAATATTGCCCGTATTAGTGGAGACTAAAGGCCATTTTATATTTTCTTCATTACCAGGAAAGCTTAAGTTTAATAAAAATATTATAATTGAATTTATGGTTTTGATTTCACAAATTCAAAACGAAATATTTTTCTTTCTAAAGCCAAACTGAATAAAAATTCTTAGAAGAATTTTTGTTTAGCAAAACCCATTCTTAGGATTTAACAGTTGCCTGAGGTATGTCAACGGAAGGTAGCATTCCTTTTTTTATATACTGCTATGAGGCCAAAAATGCTCTTCCCCTGGAGATGAGTGCAAAATGATCTACTGAACAGTTACTAATGAAATTATCATATCATACATCATATGAGAAAGATTATTAATAATGACTTTTGATTTTAAAAAATGCTATCATCAGATTTCCCTAAGAAATAATGAGGATGATGAGAAAAGCAGTTGCTTTGAAATACAGAGCTGGATGGTAGTGGGCCTGGTGTGCACTGCTGGAAGGTTGAATGGTATTTGTTGAAACTTGAGCGGCCCACTTGCATAATTTATCATTACCTGCCCCTACCTCTCTCTACTTAATTCTGAATCTATATTTCTCAGATAAACATGGCAGTAGGGAGGATAAGGAAAGGTTTTTAGGGATTGTGATTATATGGCTGTTTTTGAAGGGGAATATACTGGTGTCATGGGATCCTTGGGATGTCACTTTGCCAACTGGAAACCTCTGTGGCAGGGGTACCTTCTGCCTGAGTATTGCTTGTGCTCACTGGGCTTGTTCCGCCCAGTTGGCTGGGCAGGCTGTGCTTGACTTATGCTACCAGCCCAGATCCCAAACCTGCCAAGGGCCAGCGAGGCGAAGAGTGGCAAGGGGTGTGTGGGTGAGTGTATTAGTCTGTTTATGCTGCTGATAAAGACATTCTTGAGACTGGGCAATTTACAAAAAAAGAAGTTTAATGGACCTGCAGTTCCACATGGGTGGGGAGGCCTCACAATCATGGCAGAAGGCAATGAGGAGCAAGTCACATATATGTGGATGGTGGCAGGCAAGGAGAGAATGCTTTGCAAGGAAACTCCTGTTTTTATTTATTTATTTATTTAGAGACAGAGTCTCGCTCTGTTGCCCAGGCTGGAGTGCAATGACAGAATCTTGGCTCACTGCAACCTCCACCTCCTGGGTTCAAGCAAATCCCCTGCCTCAGCCTCCCAAGTAGCAGGGACTACAGGCACCTGACACCATGCCTGGCTAATTTTTATATTTTTAGTAGAGACGGGGTTTCACTATGTTAGCTAGGCTGGTCTTGAACTCCTGACTTTGTGATCCACCTGCCTCAGCCTCCCAAAGTGTTCGGATTACAGGCGTGAGCCACTGCTCCTGGCCCAAAACTCCTGTTCTAAAAACCATCAGATCTCATAAGACTTACTCACTACCATAAGAACAGCATGGGAAAGACCCCTATGATTCAATTACCTCTCCCTGGGTTCTTCTCATGACCTGTGGGAATTGTGGGAGTTACAATTCAAGATGAGATTTGGGTGGGGACACAGCCAAACCTTATCAGTGAGTGAGCATGGGGTCCGGCCACTGTGCACAGCCAGGCATGCCAGCTGTTGCAGCAGGGTGGGCAGCTCCAGGCACTGGCACAGATGTCGGCTGCATGTGAGGCTGTGGCTAGACCAGATGTACAATGTGTATCTTTCACTGTGGGCATTGTGACTGGATGAGGGGAATGAGGTGATACTCAGAAGCTTATTGATGTCAGGAACCACAGAGCCCCAAAGAGGGTGTCACAGCCCTGGCTCAGGGATCCCCTAGGTCTGGGCTCCCCGAAGGGCCACAGTTGTTCTTTCCCTCTCGTTAACTGCAAGGTGGAGAGCAGGGGGAGGGGTGTGTTTCAGACCTGTTTGTGTTACAGCTCATCAGTGCCACCATTCAGCAGGTCTTGAGTTCTCATCCCATGTCTAGGAGGAATGAAGTAGAGCACACAGCTTCGGCTGCAGCCAGCATTTTGGCAGCGGCTTCTCCAGATGGGCTGCCGCTGCCATCACTGGGAACATGTAGGGAGTATATTAGGGCTGCCCTGTGGTTCTCCAGCTAGACTAAGGAGACAAATTGACATAGTACAGTATTGGAAGGAAAGAATTTAAAAACCATTTTCATGGTCATTCTGCCCCTGCTCTTCTCTGCCCCCTTTCAAACTGAGCAGGCCCATATTTCTCCTTTCATCTCTTTCCTTGACCCTACCTTCAGCTCTTTGGCTTTCATTTTACTCTCTCCTTCCACCCAGTGTCATTTCCTTGCTTCTTGACCCAGCCAGGATTACATGGGAAATCACTTAAATCTGCTCTCAGAGTCACAAAATGCCTTTGCTTCCTGTTTCCTTATTCCTTTTACCATACTGGTTCTTTACACGAAGGATTTAGATTTATCATCCCTAAATTAGTGCGGCAATTTAGCTCATTGCTATTGTACACTCTGGTTTAAAAAATTTCAGTGACCATCCACAGCCATCTAGATGAAGCCTCTCAGTATAGGACATTTTAGGCCCTGACTAATCCTGCTGCAACATACCTTCCCAGTTGACTCTGCTGCTCTCTGTAAACACCAAGCTGCAACTACAACTGCTATTTGGATGAACTCTGTGTTTTCTCCACATTCCTATGCCTGTGCTTAGCCTATTTTCTTTGTTTAGAATATTATTCTTTGTCATATTTGTCTTCTAGTGACTAGTTTAGACCTACTTCTTCCTTGAAGCTTTTATGGTCTTTTTCCTTATAAGTAATTGCATTGTCTTCACAACTCTCAAGATCCTTTGTTTATAGCTAGGGTGACCCCAGAATTTATCACCTAATCTAGGACATTACTGAGAGTGAAAGATAGCACCATTAATAATTACCTTGGAACAATAAGCATAAATCAGGACTTCCTGAAAAACTGGGATATATACAGTCACTCTGTAATTCACTTTTGGCCCTTTTCATATCATACTCTGTCTTGAGTTGGCTGTATACATGTTCTTCTTTCCACCGACATGTTGAGCTCCCTGAGGACATCACTGTGTGACACATGTGAGGGACCTAGGCTTATGTCACATATAAGGAAATGACACCCTTAAAACCCACTGCTATCCTTTACTTGAGGATACTCTCTCATATTTATACTTTCCATTCATGTCTCTTTCCAGTCTCTTCTCTATATGTTAGCCAGAGTGATCTTTTAAAAATATACATTTGATACTTTTATTTCCACAAGTAAATCATCTCATTTGCTTCTCAGGGTATTCAAATAAAAAATCAGACCCCGATGATCTACAGTGCATAGTTATCCAGTGCCCTGCTCCAGCTTCCTACCTTCTTCCGTTCCCTCCCACATGTCAAGTTCCTTCTTACCTTCGGTACCTTATACTGTCCTCTTTGGGTGAAGCAGTTCCCCCTCTGCTTTTTGAATGATGAGATCCTTCTAGTCCTTTAAGCCTGAACTGAAATGTCATCTTTGAGAGGGGCTTTTCTCAACCATATGGTTTAACTCAGGACCTGCCAGTTGTCTTCTGTCTTTTGCGCTCACCTTTTTAACTTCCTAACACCCCATTTATAATTATAGATTTTTCTTTCTATGTCTGTCCTTATGTCTGCACCTTCTGCTGCTCTTCAAGCTCTCCTGAGGAGAGGTATCACCTCCACCACAGTGTTTGTAGCACATTGCCTGGCACACAGAAGGTGGCACTCAATAATTAAAGTTGAGTAGTTGAAATTTTGAATAATAATTACTTTTTCAATTGATGGCGTTGCTCATTCCACACCTCTGTTACATTCCGACTTTAATTGGCTACAAAAAAAATTCACAAATAATCCAGACCACAACGCAATAATGTGACCTCTGTCTTCTCTCTCTGAGGATATGCAATGTAAAATAAGGTACTGATCAGCACATGCTGCACACCAAGTAAAAATTTATCCCAAGAAACCCCTGCCCCCGGGTGGACTGTTGTTCTCCCATGGAATGTAACAGCAGTTTGTCTTCCCAGCATCCTAGCCTGTCAGGATGGTAGAATTGCTAGTGCAGCCAGGAAAAGCTGACCTAGGGAATCCATAGCCTTCCATTTTCTAGAGGTGATCCAAAAGAGACAAGACAAGCAGAAGGAGAGAAAAGGAAGTTGGTGGGAGTGAGGTAGAATTTACTGAGTACTCTTTTACTTGCAAATATTTGTGTGGGGCTCTATTTTTTTTTTACCATAAGAGTACAAACTCTTTTTAGTGTCAGTGCATGAATAGCATGTCTTTTCACTGAAAATTTATTGTCCCACATGCCCTCTGTCTAAAATGTTTTGATCTTAGAAAACAGTTTATTTCCTTTTAAAGTGGCCCAATTAATTCATTTTCCATATATTTTCTCATTAAGCAAACATTAACTGAATATCCTTTGTGTGCAAATCTTATACAAGAAACTCTGACATACAGGGAGGACATGTTTAATGATAATTCTGCCCTTGATGGGTTTATAGCTTGCTAGATCCATTCTGACCCACCTATTGTAAAGAGTTCATGGAGAGTTCTTAACAACAAGTGAGGCTGAGACTGGCAGATTAAATGCAGTTCAAAGGGAGACAAGGATGAACATCTCCTAGAGAGTGAATACCTTCAGATATACGTATTACATTTCTTTAAAATGGTTTCTTTCTTACTGTGGCATTTTTCTTGACTTCCCTTCTGCCCTTATAACAAACTTTTGAGAAAAATGCATTATTCTACTGAAAGCATTGGTAAATGTTGGAAGTAGTATTTTGTTTATCAATTTTCTAGGGTGCTTATTTTTGCAAATAAATGCTTAGGCCGGGTGTGGTGGCTCACACCTGTAATCCCAGCACTTTGGGAGGCCGAGGCGGGCGGATCACTAGGTCAAGAGATCGAGACCATCCTGGCCAACACGGTGAAACCCCGTCTCTACTAAAAATACAAAAAAGTTAGCTGGGCGTGGTGGCACGCGCCTGTAGTCCCAGCTACTTGGGAGGCTGAAGCAGAGAACTGCTTGAACCCGGGAGGCGGAGATTGCAGTGAGCCAAGGTCGCGCCACTGCACTTCAGCCTGGCGCCTGGTGGCGGAGTGAGACACTGTCTCAAAAAACAAACAAACAAACAAACAACAAAAAAAATAAAGGCTTAAATAAGATTCCCACATTTTTCACTCAGGTGCATTTTACTGGGAATTACCCTGCCCGTTGGTGTTATGCTTAATATTTACAGATTATTAAAATCTCAGTGGCTCTCAAACTGCATGGACCAAGAAAATAGGTGTATTTTCTAGAAATAGTTTTGCTGATAGACACCAACCCATTTGAAATGACTTACTCTTGGAACTCTTAGTACAGGAAAGTCTTATGTTTCTGTCTAGAGGTGGAACTGTTTATATTAAATAGAAATATCTTTCACGGTCTATCATTTCTATTTTCTTGAAGTAGATTATTTTTGATGCAAGCAGAGATTCAGAATTTGAATAGAACTTTATTTATTTTTAGTATTTTGGAGATGGAGTCTCACTCCATCACCCAGGCTGGAGTGCAGTGGCATGATCTTGACTCACTGTAACCTCTACCTCCTGGGCTCAAGTGATACTCCCACCTCAGCCTCTTGAGTAGCTAGGACTACAGGTGCACACTACCACACCTAGCTAATTTTTTGTAGAGATGGGGTTTTGCCATGTTGCCCAGGCTGGTCTTGAACTCTTAAGCTCAAGCAATTCTCTTGCCTTGGCCTCCCAAAGAGCTGGAATTATAGGTATGAGCCATTGTGCCTGGCCGTTTGAATAAAAATTTAGACTTCAGGTTTATATAGTGAGAATACTGTTGGGAGGTTGAACAATTAAGTGATCTCAGGAGTAGATTGTAGAGCTGTTTCTAATTTACTATCAAGTTATTTTTTTCACAAAAGATAATTTATAAACTGCCATTTTGTTTATGGAAATCTTGTTTGTTTAGAAAGTGTTATAAATGGTAGTTTCCCAGTGAATTTCTCAAAAGGCTATTTATTCAATGAGATTCACTCCTCCAAGGATACTACTCACTGTCCCTTGACATTCATTCATTAAATATTTATTGGTCATGTACTGCTATGGACAGACATAATTTTGGGTGCTTATATTAGTGAACAAAATAATGAATACATCTGCCCTAGTGGAAATTACATTCTCTTAGTATATTAAATTTTCTTAGTTGTATACAGCTTTTATGTAAATATTTAACGCAGACCTTTCTTCTCAATCTACATTCATAAACGCAGCTCCTTATCAGAGTTTTGTCGCCTGGATCATCCACAAACATTTCAAACTCATCATGTCTCACATTGAAGTCTATAATAGAGGTCCCAAAATTGCTCTTCCTCCTCAGTTTCCTTCCTTAGTGTGTGTACCATCTGCTTAGCATCCAAGCCATAAATCTGTTCATACTAGGAACCTGGAAGTCATAATCCTCTTTCCCTCATCCCTCCATTCCTACATCCTGTAGATTTTTGTCCTGTGTATTTCTCATTTGTCCTTCTCTCTTTACTGTTTTCCATCCTTTCTGCTAGTGCAGTAGTTCAGATTCCCTTTCTCTTGGAGGTGTGATGACGGTAGCTTCTCATCTGGCTTCTCAGTCTCTAATCTTGCCGCTATTGAATCTGTTCTTCAAATTCCTTCATTAATGTATTCTTGACAGCATGCAAATTGAATGGTGTTATTTGTTTGAAGAGTTTTTTATTGACTTATAGGTTAATCTTTAACTTTCTTTATATGGTATAGAAGCCTACACATTTTTTTGTTTGCTTTGTTTTATTTTAGAGAGGCTCTTACTCTCTTGCCCAGGCTGGAGTGCAGTGGTGTGTCATAGCTCACTCCAGTCTCCACCTTCTGGGTTCAAAACATCCTTCTGCCTCAGCCTCCCAAGTAGCTGGGACTAAAGGCATGTGCCACCATGCCTGGCTAATTGTTTTATTTTGGTAGAGAGGGGGGACTTACTATGTTTCTCAGGCTGGTGCCCACACATTTTAATGCCTTTCAGAGCATTCCCATTTTCTTTTTGGTGCTTTCTATTTCCAGTGCCCCTATCACATCAGACTTAATCTATTGTCTATAATGTCCTCCTCCACCCACTCCCACAAATCTGAGTTCCTTTTGCTTTCAGTGAGTCTGATCTTGGTTACATGTGAGAAATGTAGTCCTACTAAATCAGAAATGGGCGATACTACCTCTTTAGAATAACATATCTTGAAAGGGATCCCCTATAGCTTTAAGGGTACTTGTGGGTTTTTTTTGTTAACATAGGTGAGTTGTATAGTGGTAAAATCTGAGATTTTTGCACGCCCATCATTTGGTAATGTAGGTTGTAACTACATATTGTAGTAGTTACAATATGTTGTTTTTTGTCCCTCACACCCCTCCCACTCTCCCTGGTTCTGAATCTCCAGTGTATATTATACCCTTCTGTGTGCTTTTGCATACCCATAGCTTAGCTCCCACTTATAAGTGAGAACATAGGGTGTTTAGTTTTCCATTCCTGAGTTACTTCACTTAGAATAACGGTCTTCAGTTCCAAGGACACATTTTTAAAAACTAAGAAAATGTTTGTTAGAATTTAATGTGGTACAGGAAAAGAAAAATGAATTTTAGAGGACCAGTCTTTTCCAAAAGATTACTGCAAATTTTGGTGGTTTAGTTCAAAGGCCTTTTTTTTTTTTCATAATGGTAGTTGCTGGACACTAGTATTGGTGTAGCCAGTGGGGACTATGGAAGGCTTTTGTTACTGGAAATAATTTTCAGGCCTCAGAGTTGTAAGTCAAAGATTGCCTATACTGAGCCCTTTGGAGTTTTTTCATTGTTAGGAGGTGACTTTGCTTATGTGTGAATTAATGCTTAGGCTTTCAAAGCAAGAAAAACTAGACATGATCTGAACCTTGTGATTCTGCTAAATTAATACTGAAATGAAAACTTTTACTGATACGAAGGCATTTCTTTTACTAGTAACTTGCATAGACTTTGTAAGGATTTTGAGATGTGATTTATATTGGCTTGTTTTTTAAAAAGCTGCCTAAAAAAGTGACCACAAGTGTGCTAAAAGGTTTATTTGAGGTAACCACAGTATTATAGCTCCCCTGGCATAATTATTCCAGATTTTGTCTCCAGGAGTCAAGGCACAAAGCAAGGATAATCATAATGATTATAGGAAACATTGCTTAGAGCTGGGATCCTAGGATTTTGATACTAGGATCTTTTACTTGTTGCAACTTCCACATTCCTTTTTGAAAATATTTTTTTAAACAATGTTTTTTAGGGCACAGGTGAAGTATTTTAGCAGAACGAAGCAGTTATTTGATTACAATCTTTATATTCCTGTCCATTTCCACATTCCTTCTGAAAGGCTGCTCTTGGGGGTAGAAATACAGCTGTGAATGAAAAGACAGAAGTAAGGAGTACTTTTCTCTTACATTCTTGTAGCTTGGGTCATTAACTGTTCTCATATATGTTGACCTAGTTCATGGCAACCTAGAGAGACAAGGTATAAAATTGATGGGGTTGTGATTCAGAGGGGAGAAACAATGCGAAACTATATTGAACACTTTTACATTACTCAGACCCCTTCTATGCTTTTTCCTCTTCGGCTTTAGATTGTATAAAGTATTGTGTTGGTACTGTAGATACAATGTGTGGCTATTGATATTGATATAAGAAATTCTGTTTAGGTTCCTCTTTCAGCATTTATGGGGATTTTCATTCAGAGCAATAAGATCATTTCTCCTAGATGTTACATGTTGGCAGACCAAAGAAGAGAAAGATGTCTTCACATTGTTTTATGGCCATGACTTTGAATTCATTTGATCACAAGTGATATTACAGACGCTGTAGCTAATTGGAAGGAGGCAGTTTTATTGTGAATATGTTGAGTATAGAAGATAGCAATGTTTGCTGTTGTGTTGCTCAGGCTATGAACGCCTTCTTTTGAGAGAAAGAGACTGAGAATCTGGGGTCTTGGGTTATAGTTTCTGCCTTGCTGCTGGCAGTTTGTCCTCAACCAAGTTATTGCTGTTCTTTGACCCTCAGTTACTGTGATTGTACCAGAATGCAGATGTAAATTCTTCCAACACTGTGTGAAGATGTTACACCTGCTGGCATACTTAAAATTCCCTTTTCTTTAAAAGTAGGAAAAAAAAAGTAGATTTTAAAAACTCGGAATTACCTGGACTTTGGTAATGTTAATATTTTAGATAAACCAGCACTTAAGTATGTGATACATACAAAGAACAACACCTCAAGAGCTTCTGCTTCGCAGTAATGACTCACTTCGGTAAAATTACGCTGTGCACATGGTTATTAGACCACTGTAGACCCCAGTGGGTGCATTAGATTGAAAAACCTAAATGGAGTGGGCTCATATATGCCATCTAGTTGCCTTTTGCTGAGAAGATATTAATCTGAGATAGTGTGACTTTTTTGTTTGGGGGCCGGCCATACCTGTTGGTGATGATCTGAGGATTATAACATTAGATCTTTTACATTGAAATTATAGAAATTTTATTCTTATGGATAATTCATAGTGAAGGAATGTAATGAAATTATTTCAAATATTATTTTTTTAATCACTAACCTATTTTCCTAGATGTATTCATTTTTGACTTTGCTTCCCTCCCTTCCTCCCTCCCTCCCTCCATTCCTCTTTGCTTCCCTCCCTCTCTCCCTCCCTCAGTTTGAAGTACAGTGCTATGATCTCACTGCAGTCTGGACTTCCAGGACGAAAGCAGTCCTCCCATTTCAGCCTTTTAAGTAGCTGGTACTACAGGGGTGCACCACCATGCCCAGCTGATTTTTATATTTTTTGTAGAGGTTGGGTTTTGCAGTGTTTCCCAGGTTTGTCTTGAACTCCTGAGCACATAGAATCCACCTGCCATGACCTCCCAAAGTGCTCGGATTACAAGTGTCAGCCACTGTACCTGGCCTGCTTTTCAGTTTTTCAGTGAGTACATTGTGAGGCATATGTATTGTTTCTTCTGGCTTTGGAAAATCTGTCCCTGTACCCCACTGATATAGACTGAATGAAATTGATAAGAAACAGTATTTTCTTCCTAGACTGCTCAACACTGGTGTGAAATGGTTCCTGTATAGGACTCTTCCTAGGCCCTCTTCCAGGTACATCTCTTTATTCAGTACATGTTTCACATGCATTCTCTGTGTTTCAAACCTGAGAGACGTCAGAGGAATAGAAGAGATGGCCCTTGTTTTCCAGGGCTTCACCTTTGCGTTACTTAATTACTTTGGGACAGTTTAAAGTAAATAAACTGAAAAATACTCTTGGAAAAGTTGATGAATGACAGATATGCACTTAGTTTTTCACTAATCTCCCTCATGGCTTTTATAATGCTATGTATTTTTCTTGGGAGGGTTTCCTTACAGCTGTATTTGTGATCTTGGGCTAGAATTTATGAGCTGCCATCATTAAGGTCTCCCTCTGGCTTTGGCATCAGAGATGGAGAGTTGTGTGTGGTTTGTTTTCTTATTGTTAATGTGAGAATTTTTCCTAATCAAAATAAATGCCTGTGTGTTTTTCTTGACTTTCTTGTCGGATTGACTAAGAGAAATGTGTGAATTGTAAAAATTCCCTCCTGAAATGAAGTAAAAAATTTCCAAAGTGGAATGCATTGGGATTGTCTGAAGAAATGTGTGTCTTCTGTTTTTAGTATTTAGACTTGAGGTTTTTATTTTATTTTATTTTTGTTTTTTAAATTTAACTGTAATAGCTAGGACAAGTAGAAAAGTTAAATGAAACAAAAAACATTGCGGTGGGAAATAGAAGGAGAAAACTGGACATTTATGAGACCCTTTCTGGACCTCCCAGATGCTATTAAGATTAGTAAATGTTGGCGGGTCATGGTGGCTCATGATTGTAATCCCAGCACTTTGGGAGGCCAAGGCAGGCAGATCACCTGAGGTCAGGAGTTTGAGACCAGACTGGCCAACATGGTAAAACCCCCCATCTCTACTGAAAATACAAAATTTTGCCAGGTGTGGTGGTGTGCGCCTGTAATCCCAGCTACTCGGGAGGCTGAGTCAGGAGAATTGCTTGAACCCAGGAGGCAGAGGTTGCAGTGAGCTGAGATCACGCCACTATACTCTAGCCTGGGCAACAGAGGGAGACTCAGTCTTAAAAAAAAATTAGTAAATGTTGACTAATCCCCAGGGATGTTTGAGCTGCACTCAGTAGGCTACATTGCATTTGTAAAATTCTCATGCATCAAACTGCATCATCTTCGGCTTTTTGATTTCATGCATGTAGTCTATGAAAGTCTTGGATTTCTGGCTAAGCCAGGAATGTGGTTAAATATAAACTATTACCAACTAGCTCTGTCCTCTTACTACTTCTTGAGAGATTTATTGGGGCAAATTCAAATCTGTTTGCATTATTGCCCCCCTAGCATAAGCTAATCTTTTCTTTGACTGTTCTTAAGGAAGATGTTGTTTTATCTGATAAAACAGGTAGTACAAGATTGACTTCAGTAAAGCCTCTTCTAAGACTTTAGAAATGGCTTATTTAAGCTTTGCTATTTTCTTTGCACTTTTACTGTATAGGCCCTGGTATGTGGTATTGATATGTACAGTAAGCATAAATTTGAGAAGAAAACCTACATTTCATGTTCTTATGTGATCCATACTGTTTTCACTTCTTAGGGTGATTTTTGGTGGTAGCCAACTCAGAAACTCTCAATTTAAGATTGTAAGGGTAGACAGAGATCCAAGATGACCGATTAACAACAGCTCAGTATTGTAGCTCCCAGTGAAAGCGCAGAGAGCGAGTGGACGCCGCACTTTCAGACGAATTTTTGTTGCCCACAGACTGGGAGATTCCCGGCGGAGGAGCCACACGGGTCGCCAGCGCGACTTTTTTGGCCGGCGC
>CAUYLG010017412.1:0-10255 GCA_963573385.1 Cacajao melanocephalus
GTAGGGACATGGATGAACCTGGAAACCATCATTCTCAGCAAACTGACACAAGAACACAAAATCAAACACCGCATATTCTCACTCATAGGTGGGTGATGAACAATAAGAACACATGGACATAGGGAGGGGAGCACTACACACAGGGGTCTGTTTGGGGGGAAATAGGGGAGGGACAGTGGAAGGTGGGGAGGTGGGGAGAAATAGCATGGGAAGAAAAGCCAGATATAGGTGAAGGGGAGGAAAGCAGCAAATCACACTGCCACATGTGTACCTATGCAACAATCTTGCATGTTCTTCACATGTACCCCAAAACACAAAATACAATAAAAATTAAAAAAAAAAAGAAATAGATTTAATTTACTCACACTTCTGCATGGCTGGAGAGGCCTTAGGAAATTTACAATCATGACAGAAGGTAGAGGAGAAGCAAGTAACCTCTTCACAAGGTGCCAGGAGAGAGAGTGAAAAAGTAGAAAAAACTACCATTTATAAAACCTACAGATCTCGTGAGAGTTCACTCACTATCACATAAGTGATATCACATTAGGAGAACAGCATGGGGGAAACCACCCCCATAATCCAATCACTTCTCTTTTTTCAACAGGTGGGGGTTACAATTCAAGATAAGATTTGCATTGGGACACAGAGCCAAACCATATTCGAGGGTAAAGCCATGATGATTGATAAGGTCTTAGAGCTTTTCTGAACATTGACCTTGCCCATGCCTAGTTCTGAGCATGCGTATGGGCTTCCAGATTTTCAGAAATATGTGGATAATTTTTAGAGCCCTTATTCCTAAGCATTTTATTCTCCAGTCTTTCTTCCTATTCTGCATGACTCTTGTATGCCCCAAGTGATATTTTTTGTCCAGGTTTGCTATGCAGTTAATTTGCCTTTACATGTTTGTGCCAAATATTAGCTTATTGATTTTAAGTTATGTTTGTTCATTTTTAACATAGGTGTTTACTGCTATACATTTATCTGAGCAGGTTTTTGCTGCATCGCATTAGTTTTGTTATATTGGAGCTTTATTATTTATCTAAAAATATCCAATTACTTTATTTTGACACGGTGGTTATTTAAGGGTGTGTTGTTTAATTTCCACATATGTATAATTTTCCCAAATTTTCTGCAGTCATTGACTTCAATTTTCTTTTCCTTAAAAGAGCAAACTTTGAATTATTTTAATTATTCTTATTTTATTACTGCTTGTTTATAGTATGGCATAGCATATGGTCTAATTGGGGAATGGCCTATTGAACTTCTAGTCTTGGTTAGAATATTATGTATAAGACTGTCATTTCAAATAGGTTTGTAGTGTTACTCAAGTCTTGTTGATTTTCTGTCTCATGTTTCTATTATTGAAATTGGGATATTGAAGTCTCCATTTGTTTCCATCCGTATACTTTTTATTTCAGTAGGTTTTTTTGGGAAACAGATGGTGTATGGTTACATGAGTAAGTTCTTTAGTGAAGCTTTCTGAGATTTTGATGCAGCCATCACCTGAGCAGTGTACACTGTTCACAATGTGTGTTCTTTTATCCCTCACCCTCCTCCCACTCTTTCCCATGAGTCTCCAAAGTCCATCGTATTATTCTTAAGCCTTTGTGTCCTCATAGTTTAGCTCTCATGAGCTGTTATTTTTGTTATCTCTATTTTTAAAAATTTCTGTCTGTGTTTGCTTTTTGAACTTTTATGTTTTTTTGCTAGGTGCATTAATATTTATACTTTTTATTCATGTTGAATTGACACTTCTAATTATAAACTGTCTATCTTTACTATCTTATTAAAAGTTTTAATTTCCTTTTTGTCAGATTTTAGTAAGCTACTCTTTCTTATAGTTGGTATTTTTATTCATTTACTTTTACTCTCTTTGTCTCTTGGATTCAAGAAGGAGTGTCTAGTAGACAACATTTAGTCATATCTTGTTTTTGAATCCAATCTTAAAGTCTCTGCCATTAAAATTGATTACTTAATTCTTTTGTATTTAATGAGTTCTCAATAGAGTTGAATTTAAAGCTTATATTTTATTTTTTGTTTCCTGTATGTCTCATATAGTTTTTATTTTTCTACCTTTGTTGATTTCTTTTGCATTAAGTAAACATTTTCCATGCAATGCTGTAATTTCTCTAATATTCTGTGCATATTTTATTTTCTTAATGTTTTCTCCAGGGCTTATAATATACATCTTAACTTACTAGAAACTACTCGCTATTTTTACTAACTTAATTTCAATAAGATACAGAAATGCAACCTTTATATGGCTCTTTTCTCCTTCTATGAACTGAGTGGGTCTCGCTCAAAATTATTATGGTAAAACCTAACTGCCAATATGATTGTATCTGGAGATAAGGTTTTTAGGAGGGAATTAAGGTTCAATAAGTTCAAAGGGTTGGATAATACTAACATGGAACTGTGGTCTTTTAACAAGAGGAAGAAAATACACTCTCTCTCTTTCTGTCTCTCTGTGTCTTTCCTGTGAGACAACAGTGGAAGGTGGCCATCTACAAACCTGGAAGATAGATATGTTAGCAACAAGTTATCTTTGTTTTTTAATAATATATCTGAAATGTCTTTATTACTTAAATAATTTTGCTGTGAATATTCTTTGCTGATGGGTTTGTTTTTGAGCACTGGTTAAAAAAAGTTTCAAAGGAAGAAATAAGTTTCACATCAACAAATCAAGACCTAAGAAACTACCTAAGTTGAGCAATGAGATAGTAGAGATTGCAACTGATGATAGATTAAAGTGGGTTTGATAGAGCTAGCAGAATGGTATTTGCAGACATTGAAAGTATATAAGTAAAGATAGTTCTGACTGAGGCCAATTGAAAGATTTGTTTGTTAGCAGATCAGATATGACACAAGAGAACACACCATGTCGAACCTAAACAGGCTAAGCTGATGCCCTCTGTCAAGATCCTTTGGTTTATGAAAAGAAAAGCTACCATTTTAGCACCCAGTTCTAAATGTTGCTGCCACAGTGAGGGTTAATGTTACAGTTAAAGTTAATTATCTTACAGGTGTAGCTGGTAAATGTTACAAAGCAAATAGCTTGGCAATTGCCAAAAAGTGAGTGTTCTGATGCTGAGTTTGTAAAATTAAACAGCCCTGTGGCTGAAAATAGTAGATGATGCTGAGAGATCGGCTGACAGAGCACAAAACACAGGGGCCTGGAAATTCACATCAAAGTAAGAGATATGAAGAAAGATAGTGCACACCCTGAACATCAATGCTTCTTGGAGTGGAGGTGTTCCTTCTGCCTTTAATAAATGTACCATGCCTAATATGTTGCAAGTGAAAACTTACATTTTTCTTTCCCTGTCAGATGCCTTGGTTCAGGGCTCTGTTTTTTTGTGGTCAAAAGCACTTCTTCTGACTAGGTGTGAAAAAGGGGACATTTTTCTTATCACAACAGAGTAGCTTATAGTCTAGCTATTACCCTGAGACCATTGAGAAATTATGAGACCATTGAGGAACATGCGTGAATACCATAGGACACTCTGGAACAAGTGGGGTTACATCAAGAAACCCAATATTATGTTCTGTTTATTTTTAAGTAAAAATATTGTTCGACTTCTGTTTTGTTGACAAAACTTAGACCAGATAATGTACCTGGGCAAAGTTACCATGAAAATGAGATTATATATGACAAAATTTAAAACCCATTTGTTCCTCACTTGCTGTTTATCAGGAGTTAAAAGTTAGTTTAGTTTTCTCCTTGTTGGCTTCTTTCTAATAATCTTAATTCCTAGGCTATCCAACTTCTACAGGTGACATGACAATTATTGGCCTAAATAAAGGGAGATGAGCTCTTGGTATCACTTCCTTATAACATATTGTGGGCATCAACCTACATACAAAAGTTCCACTCAAAGACTCATCTGGGTGAATGTCTATTATTCATCTGCATAAACAGTGACAGCTTAAGACTCAAGTAGGTGATGGCATGAGGCAGCGTTTTCTCAGTGACATGTTAGGAGAATTGCTTCTCATAAGCACAGTCTAATTATCACTGAATCACAGCTAACAGCAGAATATTTTTCAAGGTAAAATGTAAATGTACTCTTATGAGGATGTAAATTTATAGATTTGTGGAAAGACCTTTATATTTTTGTGGCATTTTATTTGAGTTGGGATTTAATGAATTGGCTATATTACACCTTATTTATGTAAAATTTTATATTTTAAGACAAATGTAAGCCAATTGAGAGATTCTTTAGTTAGTGTTCTTTGTTCTTCTTAGTTTGGAGAATTCGTATGTTTATAATATTTTAGAATTGCTTAAAATTGTGTTAATAGATGTTTGCAATGTTTTATAATCATAATAATTATCAGAAACCATCAAGATTCTTATGTTTCACTGTTTTATTAAATTTTTTAACAGATTAGTTTTTTCTGATTACCACATAACTGTATAAAAATGTTTGGTATTTATTAAATCTTTGCAGAGTTAATAAAATCTTACCTGAATGGGGACCTGCAATACTCATCATAATTTTAAATACTGTCTTAATACAGTTTTATTGCTGTGTTTTATAAACAAACTGAACTTATAAAATTGGTTTTATATTTGTTTAGGTGAGATTGTTTACTGATTAGAGAGCAATGATTTACAAAAATATTAAAGATATAGGGTCTTCTTGTTTCATATCCTATCAGTTCTGAAAGTTTAAGTTTATAATTTTCTGTTATTCTTTTTCTTTTTCTTTTTTTCTTTTCTTTTTTTTTGAGACAAAATCTGTCTCACTTTGTCACCCAGGCTGCAGTGCAGTGACATGGTGTGGGCCCACTACAACCTCCACCTCCATGCTCAGCTACTTTTGTATTTATAGTAGAGACAGGGTTTCACCATGTTGACCAGGCTCATCTGGAAGTCCTGACCTCAACTGATCTGCTTACTTTGGCCTTCAAAAGTGCTGGGGTCACAGGAGCTACCAGGCCCAGCTGAGTTTGTTATTTATTTAAAACATATATTCATAAATATAACCAGTAAATGTTAATTTAGTTGTTGAAAGTAGTAAGTTAGCTATTTCTACATTTAGTAAAAACTCTGTTCTTTGTGTCTATGTTTCTTTAAAAATGAAAGACAGGATGAAATTAGAGTAGGTTAAAACCCAAAACAATGATAGAGATTGTGGCCAACAATGCCACAAAAATCTCAAAGACATAACCAATAGTAAACCTCTATGTCCTTGAATATTAGAATATTTTAATTTATCTTACAATTATTTACGATAATAAGTTCTGCATGTCATGCATTCAGAAGCAAAGTCAGAAGGGAGGCACCTAAACTGATCCTGATAGATGTACCTGGGGTACAGAGGACACAGCCGTTTTTTCTACCAAGCTCGATTTTAGAGACAGTCTTGTCTTCACATTACAGTGATGCACAGAGACATGATAGTGCAAAAACTCACAAGCTTTAAAAAATAAAAGTGTTATATTTTTATTTTGCTCAAGTATACTCTTCATTCTAGAGATTAAAACACACACACACACACACACACACACACACATTGCTTAGCAAAATTTTAGAACTTCTCCAAATTTGTAGCCCATGGCTTGTAACTACACCCCTCAAGTGTCTTCTGTCTGCTGTTTCTTCAGTGACACTTTCACAGTCTATATTTTTTTTGCTCCAGGACCTGAGAATTAAGTGTCTTGAGATCATAAAAATTTATGTTAGCAAACATCCTAGCTGTTGCCAAAAAAATTAAAATATATTTATTCAGTTATTATTTCATACCTATCATAATTATTTTTTTTTGCATTTCTGCATTTCACACTTTGTTTTTATGTAATAATCTAGGTTGAAGGGTATTTTTTCCTACAATGGTGATCTCTATTTTTAAGATTTTCAGCCATTGCCACTAAATCAACCACCCCCCTCATTTGTCACCTGTGGGTCTCATAACCACTGTATGTTGTCAGTGACCAGTCATAGGTCTTGTAATTCCATTCATAGAATACAATAAAATTGATAATGACCATGAAGTTATCAGTATAATAATAAAACAAGTGCATTATTTTATTTTATTTTTAGACTGTACCTTATATTAATGTAAATCAGGTACAGTGTAAAGATCTGTAGATAAGTTATGTTATTAATTTTAAGTATCTCTACCAATTAGATATTATTATAAAAATGAGGAAATAGACTTTGTTTAACTTTATTTTCTCCAAGATAGAATATCTTTTTTTTTTTTTTCACAGAAGGGTCTCTCACTCTGTCACTCAGGTAGGAGTGCAGTGGTGTCATTAGAGCTAATCATTAGAGCTAACTACAGCCACAGTTTAATGAGCTTAAGTGATTCACCTACTTCATTCTCTTTAGGAGCTATGACTACAGGCATGTACCACCACACCCAGTTAATTTAAAATAAAAAAATAAGTAGAGACAGGAACTCACCATTTTGATCAGGCTGGTCTTGAACTCCTGGCTTCAAGCTATCCTTTTATTTCAGCCTTTAGAAGTAGGATTACAGGCATAAGTCACTTCAACCAGCCCAAAATAAAATATTATTTTATGCATAGTTACACTTGGGTCATATGGCTAACGTCTTTTAAAACATAGTCTTTTTTAGACATATGATCTAAACCTGTAAAATTTGTAATCAGTCTTTTATTCTTGGTCCATTTAATGATGTTATCTTCCCCACCATTGTGTGGGGTGTGTGTTTGTGTGTGTTGAAACTTGTACTATTTAGAAGTTAAATCAAGTATAATGAGAATGCACTTGGCTGTATTGCCTGTCTCTGAGATTGCTCAGGGTCTTTATTATCAGCCCAAGGAATACCTGGTTGCCACATCTCATAGTGAGAGCTCACATGTACATCTCAATTTATATTTTTAAATATTTTATTTAAGATGCAATCTTCTTTTACACTTTGACCAATCCATATTGCCTGTATGATTTTTTTTTCTGTTTTTTCTTCCTCAGGTCTTTAACATGTTATTTCAAATTTTATGGTAGATGTGGCAGATTTCCCAAATAAAAATACAGAAGACACAGTTAACCTTAAAATTAGAATAAATACCAAAAAACATTTTTATATAGCTATGCAGTATTTGCATATTTGTGTGTAGTATATGTAAGCAATTATTTGAATATATTTACACAAAATATCCATTATTTACTTAAAATTCAAATTGAACTGAATGTCTTATACTCAATTTTTTTAACCCTTGTCTGTGAAAACTACTTTTCTTTCCTCTAGACTCATTACCAATGTCCTCAAAATCCTCATTAGAGAAAATAAAATAATATAACAGATAAACTCTTTTGCAGTTTGTAATTATTTAACAAATGTGCAGCATGTATTCAAATATGTGACCTGAATACGACATTAGGCAAGGAAAAAATATTAGAATTCTTATTTATGTCTTTTTTTCTAATTTTATGTGTTTCTGAGACATGACTTATAATACATGCAGTATATTTGTAAAGTGATGGTTATATATTTACTAAATAATTATATATTAGTAGTAGTTCAAGTACAACTATTGTTTTGCTTGTACTAAACTGTTTTACTTTTAAGTGGAGAGATTATTATGCCTTTAATCTGACATAATGGTGGAGCTTCTGGATCTAACATGAAAGCAAAACCCAAGTATGTTGAAGGCACCCGTATATGTTGGTGGCAACTGTCTGCTGCTGTTCGGTTTTGGACACTGAGATAAATGTGTACCTGCACTAGATTATGCATTGGGAGATAAAAACAACAATGGCTATATCAATTACACAATTTCTGTTTTGTAAACGCATCTACATCAGTTGGTATTAGAGCAGTGTTTTAACTCAGATGTGAATTTCTGAGTATAATCTAAAAATGTCAAATTATCTTCATTGTCTGGCATGTTTGTATTTATAAGTTGGTATAATTGTAAGTGGCCTTAAAATCGTTTAACATTTTTATCTTAAAGTCTGAGTAATTTATTTGATAATTTCTGTATGTGTGTGTATTATAAAACTAAATTATTCTGAGCCCTGGATTAACTTAATTGGATCCAATAACTAATACCTATATCTGGGGACAGTAAAAAGAGAAAGTAATTGCAAAAGTATTCCATAAATTTATACAGTATTTGGATACACAGATATTCTCTCTAAGATATGGCAAATTATCTTCAGTATTAAAGATGTTAGTATTTTTTCAAGGCATGGAGGGATATCTCTGTAATAACTGAAGTCCCAACAAAGATCATCATGTAATCATTTTAATGCATATATTTTGATGTTAAAAGGCAGAGAATGGTAGTATAGGTCCTCTTAATATTGAGAGCTTTATCTTAGCAATCTTCTTCTTCCTACTCCTCTTCTGCCCTCCTCCCCATCCCTCCTCCTTCTCCTCCTCCTCTTATTCTTCCTCCTCCTGCTTCTCTTCCTCTTCCTCTTCTCCTCCTTCTTTCTTCCTCTTCCTCCTCCTCTCTTCTTCTTCTTTCTTTCACTTTCTTTCTCTTTCTTTCTCTTTCTTCCTTCCTTCCTTCCCTCCTTCTTCTTCCTCTTCCTCTTCTGCTTTCTTCTTCTGACTTTTTCTTTTTAGACAGGTTCTAACTCTGTCACCCAGGCTGGAGTGCAATGGCATGATCTCAGCTCACTGCAACCTTTGCCTCCTGGGTTCAAATAATTCTCCTGCCTCAGCCTCCCAAATACCTAGGACTAGAGGCATGTGCCACCACACCTAGCTAACTTTTGTATTTTTAGTAGATAAAGGGTTTCACCATGTTGGCCAGGCTGCTTTTGAACTGCTGACCTCAAGTAATCTTCCCACCTCAGCCTTCCAGAGTGCTGAGATTACAGGCGTGAGCTACTGTGCCTAGCCTCAATTTCCTTCTAAGATAAAAAAGTTTACATCAGGGTTCTCTGTGATGAAAACATAAGTTGGACAGAGCTAGGATTATTTTAATAAAATATGGTTTTATGCATAGTGATAAATGAAATAATGCTCCACAAAAGTGCCCTTGTTTAAACCCCTGGGTTCTAGGAATATATTTTGGTATATGACAAAGAAGAAAAGAGGCTACAGATACAATCAAGGGTGATAATCACTTGACTCTAAAATAAGGAGATTAATTTGAATTATGAATTTGGTGTCTACCGCCATACCACCCAGAATGCATCTGATCTTATCTGAATTGAGTGTGAACCTAAGGTAATCATAAAGTTATTAAATGTGAAAGAGAGGCTGAGCAAATTAATGCTGTGATGCGAGAGTCAGTCAGATTATTTTTAATTATTTAAATTACGTATACACACAAATATTCTTAGAATATATATATTTATACACTACACATATACTGTATAAAATAATGCTGAGGCTATTTTTTAATTTATGTAATAGAATTATTCAATACAAGAATTTTATAAGATAAAAACATTTTTAGTGGTGATTTTGAACATACAATAAATAACATGATGTAAAGTCTGTTATTTTGAGATATTTGAGATATGTTTTTCTTTTTTAGACTATTACATTCTACTTATGTTTTCATTGAAAAATACCTCTTTTTTTCAAGCTGGCTTTGGAATCTCAACCATCAGCTTCCTCATTTTCTTCCACATCATCACACTTTTTCTGTAATGCAGGCCTAAGCCCACTGACCTGGCCATTTATCACCTGGCCCTCATCCACATAGTGATGTTCCTTGCTAAGGTGTCATTGTTGTCTCCAGGTCTGTTTGAGTCACTGTATTTTCAGAATGATTTCAAGTGTGAAGTATCTTTCTATCGAACAAGGTGCTGAGAAGTTTCTCCATCTGTATCTCCTGAGTGTGCTTCAAGCCATAATCATCAGCCCCAGCAGCTCTTTGTTGGTGAGGTTTAACTATAATTCTACCATTTTCACCTGCCATTTCTTGTTCTTTTTATGTTTTCTCTCTTTTTCAGTAGTAATCTTATCTTGTACACTATAGCTTCTTCCAGTGTGACCCTGAGCAATCTTCTGCATATCAGTAAATGCTGTTCCCTTTTCCACCATGAGCTCCATCATCAGCAGACTGTTTCTTATTCTGTAATTATCCAGAGATGTTTTTCTTATAGGAATAGTGTTACTTTCAAGTATATGGTGGTTCTTTTGTTTAGGCACCAGATGAAATCCGGTACTTTCATAGCACCAGCCTCTCCCCAAGACTGTCTCCAGAGAAAAGCGCCACTCAGACCACCCTGCTGCTACTGAGTTTCTTTGTGGTTGTCTACTGGGTTGATTTTATCATCTCATTCACCTCAACCTTGCTATGTGCATAAGACCCTGTT
>CAUYLG010017413.1:0-72573 GCA_963573385.1 Cacajao melanocephalus
CCCCACCCCGCCCCTCCCCCCTTAACCCCGCCCCTTCCCCATGCCCCTCCTTCCTTCCCTTCCCTTCCCCACGCCCCTTTCCCCCGCCCCTTCCCCCGTCCCCTGGGTTCAGGTGATTCTCCTGCCTGCCTCAGCCTCGAGTACCTGGGACTGCAGGTGCGCCCACCACGCCCAGCTGATTTTTGTATTTTTGGTAGAAACCGGGTTTCAGCATGTTGGCCAGAATGGTCTCCATCTCTTAACCTAGTGATCCGCCCGCCTCGGCCTCCCAAAGTGCTGGGATTACAGGTGTGAGCCACCACACCTGGCCTCAAGTGAATAATTTTAACATGTCCCATGTGGTCATCCCTCTATCAGGAGTGAGGCTTTTCCTTCTTCCCACCGTCTCACCCTGAGGCTTCTCTTTCATTAGGAGACAGGAGATGTCTGGAGTCCTGAATCTTTGGAAGTAGTTGTGCAATGTGTGAAAAGGACCTCTGGGTAGAGTCTTGCTGGATACAAAAGAGCATCAGTCTAACTGGAAAGATTAATGAACTGCCTCCTGCCAACAAGTGGCCTTCAAATGATAACAATGAAAAGGAGCATTACGTGGTGCTACCTTAGCCTCTAGCACCTCCAGGGCACAGATGATGGGTAATGTTGAGTCCAGGGAAGCTCTGGCTCCACAGCTCAAAGCCCCTGTCCACATTGGTCATTCCCCTGTGCTCTCTCCCTGTGCTCTGATGTAGATCTTTTCTTCTAAGTTCTTTTTGCATTATAATTGTTTAAGTACTTAAAAAGGCAAATTTGTCCTGGTGCAGTGGCTCACCCCTATAATCCCAATACTGTGGGAGGCTGAGGTGGTTAAATCACTTGAGTGAGGCCAGGAGTTCAAGCCCAGCCTGGCCAAGATGGCAAAACCCTGTCTCTACTAAAAATACAAAAAATTAGCCAGGCGGGGTGGTGTGCACCTGTAATCCCAGCTACTTGGGAAGCCGAGGCATGAGAATCACCTGACCCTGGAAGGTAGAGGTTGCAGTGAGCCAAGATTGTGCCACTGCACTCCAGCCTGGGACACTGCGCTTCAGCCTGAGCGACTGAGCCAGACTCTGTATCAAAAAAAAAAAAAAAAAAAAAAAAGACAAGAAATAAAATTTCTCAGGCCTAGATAAATTGGTTTCTCTGGAGACTATTGCATTTTTTTTAAATCCACCTTGTTATTTTTACACATGCTTAACTTAGAGAACCAAGGTAATAAAAAATGCGGAGAGTATTTACTGTTTACAATGAAAATCCATCAAGTATTGGAATATCCAAAGAATTAAATATGAGGATTTAGTAATAATTCTTCCAAAAGATTATATTTAGTTACACACACACAAACACACAATTTGACCAATTATTTTTGTTAGAAGTTCAAAATTCATTCCTATGGTTAGTCTGTTTTTAAATACTGTTTTTAAATACTTCTAAGTATCTGCATCATCCTCACCTGAGATTCTTGTTAAACGCACAGATTACTAGGTTGCCTATATCTTTGGTTCAGTAGACCTGGAGTGTGGCCAAGGAATCTGCATTTCAAGAAGCTCCCTGGTTTAATACCTTAAATCTCTAGAAAGTTTGCAAGTCTCTTATTTAAAGGAGAGAGACCTACATGTGAGTTCTAGAAGAACTTACTGTAAGAACTATTTGAGTTTAGTTTCTTTATATATAAAAATATCTTAATATCTTTCTTAAACTGTTAATATGAAGATTTAAATGCAGGTACTATGCAGAGGGCTACTTCACAGACAATAATGAACTAAAATAATATTAAATTGTTTATAGAACAAAGTTCATGAGAGGTGAGTGTGTAACCAAGAAATGAAAGTGAGGGTCCTGAGACTGGCTCTGTTCTTTGTCATGCTCAGAGACCAAGTGGGAAGGCTGTGTTCTCTGATGCTGATCTTTGTGAATGCCTGAATTATACACCATGACACAAACAGAAAGTTACACAACCTAATTTCCTTTTTTGTGGGGGACGGAGTCTCTCTCTGTAGCCAGGCTGGAGTGCAGTGGCGTGATCTCGGCTCACTGCAACCTCGGCCTCCCAGGTTCAAGCGATTCTTCTGCCTCAGCCTCCTAAGTAGCTGGGCCTACAGGAACATGCCACCATGTCCAGCTAATTTTTGTATTTTTAGTGGAGATGGGGTTTCATCATGTTGGCCAGGATGGTCTTGATCTCTTGACCTCGTGATCCTCCTGCCTCAGCCTCCCAAAGTGCTGGGATTACAGGTGTAGGCAACCACACCCAGCCCCAATTTCCTTTTTAGCTTTATAATGTGGAGTGCTCACTCTATCCCCCTTTCTGTCTGCCTCACTCCGTTGGTAAATGGAGTAAAATCTGTGTCATAACCTGAAACAGTGATAAAGTACACAGGATACAGGGAAAGCAAATACTTCTAAAGGATGTTTTTGCTTGGCAAATCAAACAGGAGATTTTCACCTGAGTATTTTAAGTTAGGTGAAACTGAGGGTGCATACTCCATAAAATAGCAGGAGTTGGAAAGAACCAAGGAAAGAAAATGCAGAGAAATATCTTCTTTATTTTGTCCTCAACTTCTGGTGTAAATGGATTTTATTTGTATTATTTTTTTTCAATTCCTAAAATAAACTCTAAAATTTGGTATTTCTTTTAGCATTTTAAATTATATGTTCTTATACTTTATGTATCCCTGGATATTGTCATAAATCATTTTTGTAACTAGGTGGAAAATCAATCTGCTGTCTGTCTGAAGGAAAAGTGAACATTACTCTTTAATATTCGGAGTTTTTAAAAATTACATTTCTTTACTAATATTAATCAGATAAATCCTCTTTGAGCTTCATCTGCCTAGCCAGCAAAAATTCAGTCTTAGGGCTGGGCATGGTGACTCATGCCTGTAATTCCAGCCCTTTGAGAGGCCAAGGCAGGGGGATCACTTGAGGTCAGCAGTTCAAGACCAGCCTGGCCAATATGGCAAAACCCCATCTCTACTAAAAATACAAAAAAATTCGCTGGGTGTAGTGGCTAGGGCAGGAGAATCACTTGAACCTGAGAGGCAGAGGTTGCAATGAGCCAAGATCATACCACTGCACTCCAGCCTGGGTGGCAGAGCAAGATTCCAGTTCAAAAAAAAAATTAATCTTGGTTTTGGATGTGGAGCAGAGAGTGGAGAAATATCCTCGGTAGCCATATCCAACTACAGGTCCAAGAAAGAGTCTCAGGATTTTAGACAGTCTGGAACATTTCAGGAAGAACCCTCTGATTTTAAGAACACTTTGGTCTGTTGATAATTAGACTGATAATTAAGCTAGCAAGGCCAAGGTCATTAGCATTGCTTTTCACAGCCCAAATATAGACACAGGAATTTATTCAGCGGGTACGTACTCCATACCTGGCTTTCAGTCTTCCTAGGCTCATTTCTATTTGAGTTCTACCTTATCCCCAGGACACTAGAAGAGAGTAGGGTTCCTCCATACTCTACTTGAACACTACAGAGCTTCCTGTGTTCTCAATAACTTCAGGAATTTCCCTCGCCTGCCCTCCTCTTTAGTTGAGTTTATTTGCTAAATCTATGCATGGGCATTCACTCTGCCCATCACTGGCATTGTGAATGACACTTCACTTTCAGAGACTGGCATCTGTTTCCTGGGATGAGTAGGGAAAGTAGTGGTTAAGGACATAGGGTAATTTTTTCCTTAACAGTTATACTTTTATAAAATCTAATTCTGTACTTGTAAAGTAGATCTGCTAGCAACAAATTATCTGAGTTTTTTATTTGTTTGTATTACGATAATGTATTTATTTTGTCTTCAGTTTTGAAAGATAGTATTGATAGTATTGCTGGTGATAGATATTCTTGGTTGACTTTCAGGCCTGTTAATATGTTATCCAACTGCCTCTGGCCTCCATTGTTTCTGATGAGAAGTCAGTAGTCGATGTTATTAGGATTCCTTGAAAATGATGAGTCTTTTCTCCTTGCAGGTTTCAACATTTTTCTCTTTGCCTTACCATCAACATGTTAATTGTGATCTGTCTTGGTGTTAATCTCTTTCTGTCTATCATATTCAGAGTTCACTGAGCTTCTTGTGTTTGTAAATCTTTTTCATCAGTTGGAGATGTTTTCAGCTATGATTTCTTTAAATGACTTTTCTGCCTTGCCTCTTTTTTTTTCCTTTCTTTCTTCTTCTCGTTATCTTAGTATGCTTTATTGGTACACTTAATTATGTCCCACATTTGTCTGAGGCTCAGTTTATTTTTCTTCATTGCTTTTTCTCTCTGTTGTTCAGTCTGCAAAATCTCTATTGATTCATTTTCATGCTCACTTATTTCATCTTCTGCCAGTTTAATTTGTTTATTATACATTTAAACTCCAGAAATTACATTTGGTTCTTTTTTACTCTCTCTTTTTGTTAATGTTCTCTATTTGGTTAGTCACTGCTATCATATTTCCTTTAGTTCTATTGACTTGGTATCCTTTAGTTATCTGAGTAAATTAATAATGGCTATTTTGAAATGTTTGTCTGCTAAGTCCAACATCTTGGGCCCTTCAAAAATCAGCTTCTATTGCATGATGCTTTTTCCTCCTTTTGTGCATCACATCCTTTTTATTTGCATATCTGATAATATTTTGTTGAAAATGGGACATTATATGTAATGCAACATCTGTGGAATTGATTCCTCTATCCTGGGAAGTTGATGTTATTATCTGCTTTTGAATTTATTTGCTAAAGAGGTTTTTTTTATTTTTAATTTTTATAGGTACATAGTAGGTGTATACATTTATCAGATACATGAAATGTTTTGCTACAGGCATACATTGTGAAATAAATACATCATAGAGAATGGGATATCTATCCCCACCAAGCACTTATCCTTTGAGTTACAAACAATCAAATTACATTCTCTAAGTTATTTTAAAATGTGCTATTATTACTAACTATAGTGACTCTGTTGTGCTATCAAATAGTAGGTTTATTCATTCATTCTGTTTTTTTGTACCCTGCAGCCCCTGACTACCCTTCCCATCCACTGTCCAGGAGTACAGTTGTTTTGATTTCTAGATCCCACAAATTGAGAACATGCAATGTTTGTCTTTCTGGGCCTGGCTTATTTCACTTAACATAATGATCTCCAGGTCTATCCATGTTGTTGAAAATGACTGTATCTCATTACTTTTTAATGAGATAGTAATGAGATACTTTATTGTATCTGTAAAATATGGCTGAATAGTACTCTATTGTATATATATATATATCACATTTTCTTTATCCATTAACCTATTGCTGGACATTTAGACTGCTTCCAAATCTTAGCTATTGTAAACAGTGCTGCAATAAACACAGGAGTACAGATATATCTTCAATATATTGATTTCCTTTCTTTTGGCTATATACCTATCAGTGGGATTGCTGGATCATATAGTGGCTTGGCTTTTAGTTTTTTGAGGAACCTCCAAACTGTTTTCCATAGTGCTTGTACTAATTTACATTCCCACCAGCAGTATACAAAGGTTCCCTTTTCTCCGTATCTGTGCCAGCATTTGTTATTGCCTGTCTTTTGGATAAAAACCATTTTAACTGGGGTGAGATCATACCTAATGGTAGTTTTGATCTGCATTTCTCTGGTGACCAATGATGTTGAACATCTCTTCATATACCTGTTTTCCATTGTATGTCTTCTTTTGAGAAATGTCTATTCAGATCTTTTGCCCATATTTTGAAAAAATCATTGGGATTTTTTTTTTCCTTTAAAGTTGTTCCCTATATAGTCTGGTTATTAATCCTTTGTCAGATGGGTAGTCTGCAAATATCTTCTCCCATTCTGTGGGTTATTTATTTTGTTAGTGTCGGGAATTTATTTATTTGATTAGTACCTATTTCTATTTCTCCTACAATATTCAGCTACCAATATCCCCACTCACATATTTTTTCTTATTTTTAATCTTTCAGCCTACCTACTTAGGGGTCACCCATAGGTCAGCATGAGTCAATTGTTCATCAAAGATTGAGCTTAATCATTCTGGCCAGAGTATTACCCTTCACCATTAGATTGATATGTATTAGACCATTCTTGCTTTACTATAAAAAAATACCCAATACTGGGTAATTTATAAATAAAGGAGTTTTAATTGGCTTATGGTTCTGCAGGCTGCAGTCTGTACGGGAGACATGATGCTGGCATCTGCTCAGCTTCTGTGGAGGCCTCAGAAAGCTTGTAATCATGACAGAAAGTGAAGGGGAAGCAGGCATATCACATGGCCAGAGCAGGAGCAGGAGCGAGAAGGGAGGTGCTAGCTACACACTTTTAAGTGACCAGATCTCAGGAGAGCTCACTCACTATCATGAGGACAGTACCAAGAGGAATGGTGCTAAACCATTCATGAGAAATCCATCCTCATTTTTCATCACCTCTTGTATTAGTCAGGGTTCTTTTAGAGGGACAGAAAGAAAGAATAGGAGATATATGTATATATATGTATTCCTACCTATACAGGTATATATGTATTATATATGTATATATGTATTATACATATGTGTATATATATAAAGGGGAATTTATTAAGTGTGTATATATATATGTATATACATATAAATACAAAAAAATTCTAAAATTTCTATGTAACCACAGTGTCAGTCCCATTCTAGGAATATCCCTAGTAGATATATGAAGATGTCTAAACAAAGGTAGATGATTTATCCCAGTGTCTGAGAGGTGTAAAAGATGAATAGGATATGTATATACACATATATCTATATATATATATATATCTATGTTTAGACATCTTCATATATCTACTAGGGATATTCCAAATAGAATTTTTTTGTTATATGTATATATATATATACACACACACACATTTAATAAATTCCCTTTTATATATATATATATATATATATATATATATATCTCCACACATATATATAATACATATCTACATGTATAATACATATATAGATATATATAAGGGGGAGTTTATTGAGTTTTTATATACATATACATATAGTCATATATATTATATAAAGGGGAGTTTATTAAGTATTAACTTACATGATCACAAGATCCCACAATAGGTTGTCTGCAAGCTGAGGATCAAGGAGAGCTAGTCTGATTCCCAAAACTGAAGATCTTGGAATCCAATGTTTGAGCCCAGGAAGCATCCAACACAAAAGAAAGATGTAGGCTGGGAAGGTAGGCCCACCTCTCCTTTTCATGTTTTTCTGCCCCCTTTATATTCATTAGAAACTGATTAGATTGTGCCCACCAGATTAAGGGTGAATCTGCCCTTCCCAGCCCATGACTCAAATGTTAATCTCTTGGCAATACCCACACAGACACACCCAGGACTAATACTTCGTATCCCTCAATCCAGTCAAGTTGACACTCAGTATTAACCATCATACTTCCCATCAGGCCCCACCTCCAGCATTGAGGGTAACATTTCAATATGAGATTTGGGCTGGGGCACACATCCCATGAGACACACTATATCAGGTATATGGCTTAGAATCTGCTATGATAGATCACGAAGTTTACATTTTTGCCTCATGTTCAACCAGGAACCGGTAGCTTGGATTTCCCTGCTCCAGTACTCTTGAAAAGGCGCAACTGAGGTGTTGCTCAGTTTAAATCCTTAGTGCCAGTAGTGTCAATCCTAATCCAGGAATATCCCTAGTATATATATGAGGATGTCTAAACAAAGGTAGATGATTTGTCCCAATATCTGAGAGGTGTAAAAGGCGAAAGAGTCAATGTTACAGTTCAAGACTGATGTTCCAGTTCAAGAGAATCAGGCAAAAATAATTATCTCTTAGTCAGAGGAGAGTAAGCTTTTTTGTTGTGTTCAGGCCTTCCACTGATTGATTGAGGCCCACCCCTATTAGGTAGGGCAAGCTGCTTTATTTAGTCTACCAATTTAAGTGCTAATCTCACATAAAAACCCCCTTATGGAAGTAGCCAGTATGACCTTTACCCAAATGTCTGGGTACCCTTTGGCTCAGTATAAAATGACACATAACATTAAGCATTATGGGAAGGAAAGAAAGAATTCCAGCAGAAGGACGCTCATGAATGTCTTCAATGGCTCAGGTAAAAGTGACGAGCAAATCTTACATGCAAACACCAACACCTACAGGAGCTATACAAAAATGCACTTTTCATTTGTGTGATCTTCAGTATGATGTCCATGTTTACCAAGTTCTGGCCAACCAATAAGACAATCACAACTTCAGCTAGTTAAGTAAAGAGATATTAATGTTTTCCCTTTTCCTTTTTTCTCCCCCCACTCAAAAACACAAGAGGAGATAGCATACGGTAAGAATTGAAAAAAAAAATGAGCAAAATTCAGACGATAACGTCTCTGGTTTTTAGATGTTAGAAGAAAGGCTGTAGGGAGTTAGAAAGAGACAGTTGGGGTCAATTGACTCTTCTGTCTGTCTCTTTGAATTTTACATTTCAAAGTACCTTTAGGCCAATAAACTCAACTTGCTTCACACTAAATTGTGCACGTGGTGCTTGGTTAATGCCACGCTTACCGCCAGGAACTTGAAAAGAATCCAGGCCCAGTACTCCAATCTCTCCTTCTCCAATGTACAATTGTGGAGCATATTTAACCCCATATATATTTAACTTTTCTGGTTTTTATATCACAATTTTGTTTTGGAAAATTGGCAACCAACATGAATACAACCTCTTAACTGGGAGCAAGAAGTTTTGCCTTCTACTTCAGTTATATAGCTTTGGAAAAAGAGTTGTTTAACCTTCTTGGCCTAGTAATCCTCATCTTTAAAGATTAAGATTTGTCTAGGTCAATTATTCTTAAATTTTCTAAGTCATGAACTACTGGAAAAATCATTTAAGCTTTTATCATTATGTTCTCAGAAAGCTGTAGACCTTCACAAAAGAATTATGTTGAGACATACAAATTGGGTAATATTTTGCATATTAGAATAAGTTATGGACTCTTGGAAGATGGTCCAGATTGAGTCTTTAAACAATCTGCTAGTTTTTTCTTGTCTCCAATTTTTTACAAAATATACAACTTTTGAATCAATAAAATAGTTTTCTTGGAGAAAAAAATCCCCAAAGTTTTCCATATAATGTACAAATTGAATAACAGGCATAGGATAAAAGAGTATGAAGAATATGATTGGCACTAATCTTGAGTTTTGAGGTTTTCATAGTTTAAGAATTATTGTAAAATAAAAATTGTTTCCAAGGATCTTGTAGATCAGCAGCTGGTGAATACAAACAGGACAAAGAAAATATTTTCTGCTTTTCGGGCCATATAGTCTCTGCTCTGACTACTCAGCTCTGCCATCATATCATGAAATCAACCACAGAAAGTATGTGGATAAATGAGCATGGCTGTTTTCCAGTAAAGCTCTATTTACAAAAACAAGTAGTACATGGGCTTTAACCCATAGATTGCTGGCTTCTTTTAGATGACCAATGTTATCTTTGAACTTTGTATTCAATTTTGCCTAATATGCTTGTTAATATTTTGCCCTAAAATTGAAGCACATTTATAGACTAATTTATTTTTTGTCCTCACATTGAGGTATGTGTCATCTAAATTCATTATTTTCATTGCACAAGTTTATACTTGGGAAAACATGTACAAAATAGTACCTTTTTATGTAACGTATATTGTGCTTTTTAGATGTATGAATGCTATGGATCTCAAGAATTTAGTAATCCTAAACTCTCTATTATTAAATTCTAATTTATTTCATTCTCAGCTTTATAAAAGAACATTAGCATAGAGCTTAACTATTAAACATTGTTAATGTAAGAAAAATTAACAGTAAGGGTTAATATGTTCCTGTCAATTTTGTACATCTCAATCTATAGGGTTTTTTTAAAAATAGATGTATTTAGATCTTTAAGACTTTTGCTTGCTTAGGGGGAAAAATATGCTATTATTCAAGGCAAATTTGCTGTATGAAAAACTGTCCATGGATAAAAGATTTACAAATTGAATCAAAATTGTAAATACACGGTATCCAAAATCTTGCCAAATATCATGATATCTGCATTAGAGCTAAAATAGCATCAATCTGAAATGTTATTTCTTCTGTTTTTGTGCCTAATTTTTAATAAAGTTATTTATCCATAAATCTCTTCATTGTGTATACAAGCTTAATTTTCATAATTCTGCCTTTAAGGACCATTGAATTTTTCTGAGAGTAAAGATTAACAAAAACAAATTATTTTGTTTTTCAGAGGAAGCCAGATCTTATACTCCAACGTGGTACATGAGAAACCCAAGATTCATTTTTAGGGCTTATGAGTTTATATCGCTTTTATATAGTACCCTGACAACATCAATTAATTACTTAAATTTCATTCTGACTTTGAGATAAAGATTTTGAATGATAATTGAAATTCAGCTCAAGTTTGGCCAAGAAAATCTTAATCCGTCTTTTTCTTTTATATAGTCCTTTGTGGTAGCAGTTTAATAATATCTTATGTGAGGTTACTTGGATAGAAAAAATACTTTAGGCTCACAGAAATTTTATATTATGAATATAAATTTTTTTCCAGATCTCACAAATCTGCTGAGACATTTCTACTAATTCTTTTTTGTTTTTCTCCTTCAAGAAATAGAACTGTTATTTCTTTGGATGTTCCTCCAAAGCCTTAAATTTTTTAATAAATCATCTCTCTTCCTTTTTGTCTCCACTTTCTATTTTTTTCTCTTATTGCTGCATTTTACACTTCCATTGCTCTCTGCAATATTGACTAGAAATAAGAAGTAAACAAAAACTAATACAGCTTCTGGAGAAATGTATTGGTCTGCTGTCTGACTTTTCTGTTTGCTTTATTATCTCTTTTGTAAATGATCCTAATATTTCTTCCTTCCTTTTAGATTTAGCTAAGTCAATTTTTTTAAATTTTTCTAATCTCTGAAAACTCTTTACTAGATTTCTGAGATTAGCATCTTTTATATATTCTACTAGAAAGTATTTCTTATTGACTATGTGATCTGTCTGTTTCAAATGCAGGTAACCTCACATTTGTCTTTATTACAGTAGAACTATTCATATCTAGTCAGCCAAGGTACAATAAATGACAATGTCCTGGCAGATTTAGGGTACATTTTTAATATTAAATATGATTTGACCTCTCTTAATCATCACAGTGGCACAGACATCTTTAGCACTCTAATTGTTCAAAAGAACTGGTACAGCAAGTCATGCCAGATTTCATTCCACTTTATCCTTATTCTTTCAGAAGAGCTTCTCTACTAGCTGGGCATGCTTGCTCACAACTGTAAACCCTGGACTTTGGGAAGCTGAGGCGGGTTGATCACCTGAGGTCAGGAGTTCAAGACCAGCCTGGCCAACATGATGAAACCCCATCTCTACCAAAAATACAAAAAATTAGCCAGGTGTGGTGGCTTGCATCTGTAATGCCAGCAACTCAGGAGGCTGAGGCAGGAGAATAGCTTGAACCTGGGAGGTGAAGGTTGCAATGAGCCGAGATCATGCCAATATACTCCAACCTGGATGACAAGAGTGAAACTCGTCTCAAAACAAACAAAAAAATCAGAAGAGCTTCTGTACTAAAACAGAAAAGGAAGGCACACTTGTGAAAATGCACATGAATCAGACAATTTTATATGCAACCTAATTCTGTATTTCTATATTACTTTTGTCACCAAAATACCAGAGGATCAGTCTAGGTCCCATTGTTCAAAGCACAGAAAGTCAATTACCGAGACAAATATTGCCAAGGAAGAAGGCTTTTTATTTGGTTGACATCAGCCAGAGAGATGGAAGCCAAACCTCAAATCCATCTCCCCCAACCTACTAAAACTGGGGGCTTAGATAGTGGGAAAGGAATGTAGCTACATGTGAGAAGGAATAAGGGAGAGGTAAGATAGCAATTGTGACTGATGAAGGATCTGGAATCTCATTGTCTGGACGAGGTGATCTGATGAGTTTCAGTTCCTTACTGGGAGGGTGGTTTCCTGAAAAAGGAACTTACATAAGGCAAATGTAAGGTTCAAGTTTTAAGACCAAGAAGGTGCCTGAGCCCAAGAGTTCAAGGCTGCAGTGACCTATGATCAGGCCTGGGCAACACAGAAAGACCTTCTCTCTAAAAAGAGTTAAAAAAAAGAAAAAACCAGGGAGGGTCATTTTCTGTGTTTATTCAAAAAAACTCTAAATATTAGTTATATGGGACAATTAGGCTTGTTTCTTTCTCCGTTTTCCAGATAACATTGCTGAAGTCAAGTGGTTACGGAATTTTCCCAAAGTCATTACACAGTGGATCTATGATTCAAGTCCTCATAGGTCTGCCTTTAATATACTATGATGTTTCTAATACAGCATGTATCTGTCTTCTTAAGGAGAAATATATTACCACTATACAACCATTTAGGAGAAAGGTCTAAATGCCTTTTTTAATCATAAAGTTTGGGGCTTTAAAATAAATATTGCTATTTTTGTCTTTCACAACTTTCCTACCTCTCCCCACCTCTATAAAAAGCCAACACAAATAAACTTACAGCTTTAAGATGTATTTATGTTTTAATCTAAGAAGTATTTATTGAGCACCTATCTGTAAAAGATGCTGATTGATCACCTACCTATAAAAGATACTATAGAAGATGTTGACAAAATATAAAATACAGCCTCTAACTTGAAAACATTGTTTCTATTTGCTACATCTTCCCTCATTAACTGGCCATTTTCTCATCTTTAAAACAAGCAAAATCATAATACCTACCTCATTAAAGAAAATGACCATTTAACAAGGTTATCCCAGTGCCTGGTGCATGATTAACAAATTATGCAAAAATTACTAGTTTATTGTAACTACTAAGCAATCTTAATTCCTTAAGTAGCCTTCATATGACTTGATTTCAAATTGTTTACTATTCTAGCTATAGACATTCACTTCCTAATTGTCTATGTTTTTAGTAAAGTATATCCATCAGAAAAATTGTAATAAAATACATTTGGATTTTCCTACTAGAGGTAGGTAGTTGTTCTCAAACTTCAATTTGCAAAGTGCATAAAAATCACACTGGAGCTTTTTAAAAATGCAAATAATTATAAAATCTTTCTAGAGTTTCTGAAGGATCAAGTATCTGGTATGGAGTACAGTAATCTGCATTTTTATGAATATGTCCTGAGAACTATACTTGGAAAAATACTCAAGCTGGGCATGGTGGCTCACACCTATAATCTCAACATTTTAGGAGACCAAGACAGGAGGATTACTCGAGCTCAGGAGTTCAAGACCAACCTGTACAATATGGAAAAACCTTGTCTCTACAAAATATATCAGAATTAGTTTGGCGTGGTGGTACATGCCTGTGGTCCCAGCTACTTGGGAGGCTGACGTGGGAGAATCACTTGAGCCCAGGAGGTTGAGGCTTCAGTGAGGCAAGATCACAACGCTTCACTCTGGCCTGAGCAGCACAGTGAGATGCTATCTCAAATAAAAAAAAAAAAAAAAAAAAACCACAAACAAACAAAAAAACGCTTAACTAAATTATCATCTCTCTTGTGTAGGTGTGTTACCTTCTCTTAATGCAGTTTAGAGAATATCAGCTGTTTTGAGAGTCAGATCACCCTGATGGCTGCATGCATTTACTACAAGTAAAAACACCAGAAAGTTCTCCTTAGCAGAATATAGGTAGCCTTCCTTTTTTTTTTAATTAAAAAAAAAAACTTTTCAAGACAGGGTCTCACTCTGTTACCCTGTTACCCAGGCTGGAGTGCAGTGGTATAATCATAGCTCACTGCAGCCTCAATCTCCCGAGCTGAAGCGATCCTCCCACCTCAGCCTCCCAAGTAGCTTGGTCTACAGGTGTGTCCCACCATGCCTGGCTAATTTTTTTATTTTTTGTAGAGACAGGATTTCCTGTGTTGCCCAGGCTGGTCTCGAACTCCTAGGCTCAAGCAATTCTCCTGCCTAAGCCTCCTAAAGTGCTGGGATTACAGGTGTGAGCCACTACACCTGCCATTAAATTTTTTAATTTTTAATTTTTCACCCACTTCTTAAAACTATCACAAGGGTAGCCTTTTTCATCCAGGTCTTTCATTGTCCTACTTTGGAGGAGAAGGACATATTCCCCAAGTGGAAGGCATTTTCAGGACATATAAGATCTTAACAGCCTAAGGAGATGAACAATCTAAAGAAAACTAAGAAACAAGTCAAGACAAGAAACTTCTAGTTTAGCCCAGGTCTATTTGTAAGCCTGTTTTTCATGTGCTAGCTTAATGGCTGAGCTTTGAAAAGGCTCCATCTGGTCTCCATGCATTTAATCTGCACTTTTAATTAAATTGATTGATTAAAAACATTTAATCCACACATCTTATCAGGTAGTTATTATTGTTATCCCCCATTGTACTGACAAGGAAAATAAGGTACAGAAAGATAAAGTGACTTTTCCAAGGTCACACAGCTAATAAATAATGGAACTAGGATTGGATCCCAGGCAGTCCAGCTTCAGTGTGTATGTTCACAACTGCTGCATCATGTTACCTGCCTGAGGATCAATAAATGCCACACTGAAAAGTGACAAATGTGACACTTCTTTCAGTTTAAACACAGATGGGGTATGAGCCCTCCTTTTCCTCTTTGGTAAACCTTAGAGTTTTAGGTGTCATGCTTAAACTTACATACATTAGTTTTAAAAAAGTACACACACACGATGAACTAGACAATGGTCTTTTGCTTAACTAGGTTTAAAATGAAATAAAATTATCATCTTTCTTAAAAAAGTTACAAGGGTCACAATACGTAACTCTGATCTCACAAAGCTGTTTGGAGAATCAAATGAGGTAATTTATATGAAAGCTCCTATAATGATTTTGGCACAGAATAGATGCTTAATGAATTGTATGTGCTTTATTTTTGAAATTGCAGATGTTTTTTGTATACTCTGTTAGGAAAGAGCTGCTTATCTTTAAGAATGAGGGAGAAAATCAGCTTCTCTCTCTAAATTTAAAATTGTTTGCTAAACATCATTACAACTAAAACCCTGTGCTGGTATACAGTGCGAGCCTCTCACTTGTTGCCCTGCCTGCATCCCCATCACAGTGCCTGGGTCATAGAACTTGATTGAGTATAAACGACTAAGCATAGCATTTATGATATCAAACAGAATTACAAATTAATTAACATTTTATAAGAATTGGTTACAAAAGCTGAAAAGAAAGTTCCCGAAAAAGGAGAAGACAAATACACACCTATTGAATTCCTAATATGTGCTATACAATATACCTGGCATTTTCTCAAATGTAATTTTAGATATGCTTTATATAACAACGCTTATAAATGTTGTTAGTGAGCACCAACTTTTTCTAGGATTCCGAAATAAGGAAAACCACATTGCCCTTTACAGATAAAGTATGAACCACCAGATAGAGGCTGACAGCAGAACTATTCACAATCATCTGTCTGACCTCTAGTACCGAACCTATGCAAAGAGAGGGTGTGTCAGTGAGAAGCAGCATTGGGCAGCCCCAGAGAGGAAATTTTAAATCATGATTTCATTTCTGTCCTTTGAAAAAGAATAAATCAGTCATGCTAACATGAAAATTCCCATTCACCAGAATGACTCTGCTTCTCAAGTTAATGCATTTGACCTCTGGCTTTCTGACATCAGTGTCAGGAGTTTGGCTGATGTGAATCCGCTTTTGAAAACTAGATTCAACTTTATGTGCTAACAACTCATGTAACTGAGGGTCAGAAAAAAAGAATATTGGTGAAGTCACCAAATAATGCCTACCATTTGGGGAAAACATTGACTGGCTGTCTTTCAACAATTATTAGCTCAGCCTTGCGTTTCAGCCTTGCCTTCAAACTTTTCTGCCATGTAGGTGAATAGAAACAGAGTAAGTGTAGAAAAAACATCTGGTAATATAACTGTCAAGCAATCACAATGGGAAGTTTCAGAATCCATCATTTTCCTATGACCCAGCTGTCAGAAATCTACAAAGTCATTAATAATACGAGAAAATTCCAAGATCAATACTTAATTTAAAACACAAGAGAGCAGATAAGATGATGAAGTAATTTTTAAATTCCATCTGAAGGTGCAAGAAAATGGTTAGAACAGAAGAGCACTCTCCATGTGGATTACAAGGCAAGGGGGATCTGAGGGGAGATGCTGGGAGACTGAGTTCAGCCCAAGGTTCTCAAGAAGCCACACATGAAGACAGAGAAGAACTCCAAGCTCACAGGAATCAATAAGGGAGGTAATATAGGGAAAATATAAACTTTTATCAGTTCCCAAAAACATGTGATATAGGTGCAGAAAATCCAAGTAAACAACCTGAGAGCCAGTGGACAGCTGAGACAGAAACTGCACCAGGAAATCCTGGCAATGAGAAAACCAAGTTTGGAGCTTTGGGACAAAATTATGAGGCAATGAGGTTTTAAGCAAATGGAAGAGAAAGTGAGTTTGTAGCTTCCATCAGTCTCAATCACACTGTGTAAAATTTGAGACTGCTTTATATCATTCATAGTCCCAGTGCCTCAATTCACTCTTGAAAGCATTATTTAATATCTAACAGGAATTTTTCTTCAAATTTATTGAGCATATGTGACATCTGGACTACTTCTATTTAAACAGTCTTGAAATTTGGGGTACATTAAATAACCTCGGTTTGTTCAACCTTCACTGTAACCAATCACACTGGAAATGTAAAGTCTGAGGCTCTCAAATAAGATTTCATACATCCAGCTGTCTGACCATAAATGCCAATAAAAAGTCATTTCATAACTTCTCTTTTGTCCATGTTAAAAAGATATCAAGGACTTAATTTTTTACCTGAATTTCTGCTAACAAATTAGTTATTGCAACCCATCTTGGAATCTGAAAAGTTGTTGGATTCAGTGCAAAGCTTCTCTTATCTGTTGTGTTTTGTTATTTAAAACAACCTACCAAGACAGCCCAGTATTTTATATGAGTGTCTTTGAAAATGTATGACAATGTGCTTATATAGAATTGTCACACAATTTTAAAACATCATCTGTCTTCTAAATCTGCACTGATGCTCTCAGGTCACTGTAAAACATACATTTTCAGATTCACAGCATTTTAAAAACTCCAAGAGTTAAGGCTTTGAAAGCTTTTACAATTTATTGATCTAAAGCACCTGTTGAGAAGGTCTAATTTATGTTTCCCAGTTATAATCGTATTATCTATAGTAATCTATATTCTTCTGTCTGTAGTGATCTGTATCCTTTTGAAGTTTGACAACTTTATTTTCCACTATACTTAGTATCTCCACTTATTCCATCATTTCCAAAGTATTCTATGATAGCTAAAAAACAAAAATAAGTAAAAGGGGGAAGAGGATGTTATATACAAAAGTATAATGACTTCTTTTATTCTTTATTTTAACTAAAGCAGATGATGTAAACTTCCCATTCAAACATGGCATTAAAAGGAGATTTCATTGACTATAATGAATCAAGTTTTTCTAAAACCTTCAATAGCTAATTCACATTGAGTTACCTTTACATGAAGGACTGAATTGAATTTAGACAAGTTATTTTATTTTTTTAAAATTATCAAATGAAAACTAAGTATATTTAATTATTCCCAGGAGGTAAAGAACTGCCAAGGTACAATTTAGTGACAATGAATTCTACCCCAAGAGAAACATTAGCCCTATGGATTTACTTCTCAATATTTTAATTATTCCATATGCATTATATATGCATTTTAAAATTTATACATAATTTTATGTCATTTAAGCAAAACATAACTTGACAACAGATAATACCTCTTGAGAAGTATTGTCCCAGCCATATAAAAAGGAGAAAGATAAAAATCAATGACAATGCAGATCTTGCAATACAATCGTAAATATGATTTCAAAGTTAAATTTTATGGTTTTTTCCCACACCAAATTTGTTAGAAATTCACTAGAACACCGTTCTGGAACCTCTTTCCCACAGTTATGTAAGTTGGATAGCATTCACAACTTTAAGAGAGAGTTTCATCACTCATTTGATGAAGAACAAGCAACATATTCATGAAATAGAAGGTACAAGTGTTAAAATAATGGTCATTTATGTGCCATTTTATGCTTACTGCATGTTTTCTTTATAACACATATCACAATTTTCATTTCTTCGTTGTATGTTTTTCTAGTGGTTGTTTGTTTTACACTTCCTTTGACTATTTGTTCCATGAGATCATACTGATTTTGCTCACTATTATGGCACATAATCCCAGATGATAGCTGACACAGACTAGGCCCCCTCCTATTGAATGAATGAGTAAAAAGGAGCATATATTTGTTAGACATGTTTCTCATGGGTTTGTTGTGAAAGTCAGTACATTTGAAATTCAACGCCTCTGAGATACGAGAAAGAAAAACAATGAGACAACAAAGGATTTGGGGTTTAATATTTTGTTACATTGCACAGCTATATGGTAAATTTGGGGAGTATGCTGTTCCCCAAACTTGCTCCTGACACATAATGACGGTTTCCACCATTATTTCTTATACCTGGAAAATACATAGAGCTGTAGATGCTGCAAAAGAGTCATTCTGTTGCTGATATGTACAATAAAATGAGAAATAGAGACTAGATTACAACCAGAACGTGGTCAAATGGTTTGTTTTAGGATAAAATTGAGTCATTATCCTGACTTAGTTATTCTCACCACAACCCCCACAAAATTAATGTTTCAGCTACTGTTATTTATTAAAATGCTAATCACTGACATAATTTTTGATTAAACTTCATGGCATTAAGCCATGCCTGCAGAGCACCATTCTACTAATCCTGTACGTGGCCTTAGCAGAGAAATTCCAGCTGCCACTGTTTGATCAGTTGGCACTGGCACTGAGATTTAGTTTTCACTGTTCTGGTCACTTTCCATCTTCTTATATAATTGTCAGGTTGGAGGGGACTTGTTCTTCCTACTGTAGTAAAGTAGCTGGAATTATTCACAGATATAATGCAGAGGTAAACTAAAATGCATTCCAACATTGTTGGAAGGTATATAGAAAGTATGTAAGGAATTTTATAGAAACAAATCTTACAATATTTTTCACAGCATGGAAATTAAATCAACATGTTAATGTTTACAATATTCTTGACTAATGTATATTGTATATCAATCTTGAAATGCATAGTTTTTGTGAATTATAAAAAAAAGTATAAGAAAAGATGTAGCTCAATTGTAATTACTTCTTTGGTAGAATGTTTTAGGAGGAAAATTATGTAAGTGTAGTCAATAATGTGGTGACTTTTTGACCAGGAATTTTAACAGGATTCCAAAGTAAGTATACAGAAAAAGCACTGCAGGTAAAATGTATTCATTACCCAATTCAAAAGAAAATAATTACAGTAAACTTTTTAAACCTCACATTTTCAAGGTGTCATAATGTGGTTAGCTTTTTTTTTCTTTCTTTTTTCTTTTTCTTTCTTTTTTTTTTTTTTTTTTTTTGAGCCAGAGACTTGCTCTATCCCCCAGGCTGGAAGGCAGTGGCATGATCTTGTCTCCCTGCAGCCTCCGCCTCTCAGGTTCAAGCAATTCTCCTGCCTCAGCCTCCCCAGTAGCTGGAATTACAGGTGCCCATCACCAGGCCTAGCTAATTTTTGTATTTTCAGTAGAGACAGGGTTTCGCCACATTGGCCAGGCTGGTCTTGAACTCCTGACCTCAGGAGATGCGCCCGCCTCAGACTCCCACAGTGCTAGGATTACAGGGTGAGCCACTGTGCCTGGCGAAACCTCACGTTATCAAGATGTCATTGTGTAGTTAGTTTTTTTTTTTAAGACCTCTACTGTATTGGTGAATCACAAAACTTTGTGATATAATGGAAAGGAACCATGAAACTATTTTGCACCACACAAAACCTCAACAGTTATCTCCATTATTCACTAATTGAATCCTTCATTCTAGTGTATATTTATTGAATTCATAACATTCAAAGAGTTCAACAGTAAGTCACATGTTTTACTTTTACAGAAGATAATGTTTCAAGTTGGCAACAATTTTGGTAGTAATAAATCATCATCAATAGTAAGATATTAAGCAGAGCCTTTTGAAAGATATAAATTACATTTAATCAACTTTTTCCAAGAAAAAGTGATATTTCAACAAGTGACAGTGTAACTGATTATTTTTACAATAGTATTTTATTTCTATTTATTTATATTTTATTTTATTTTATTTTATTTTGAGAGAGAGAGTTTTGCTCTGTTGCCAGGATGGAATGCAGTGGTATGATCTTGGCTCACTGGAGGCTTGACCTCCTAGGCTCAATCAGTCCTCCTACCTCAGCTTCCCAAGTAGCTGGGACCACAGGTATGCGCCACCACCATGCCCAGCTAATTTTCTAATTTTTGTGGAGATGGAGTCTCCCTATGTTTCCCAGGGTGATCTCAAACTCCAGGGCTCAAGTGATTCTCCCACCTCAGCCTCCCAAAATGCTGGGATTACAGGCATGAGCCACCACACCCAGCCCAACAGTTTATTTTTTTAAAATGCTTTCATCCTTAAATGTTCTTTTTCTGCTGAAAATGATATATCACTATTTTCAAACTCATATCCATATTTGAAACTGGGAAAGAGAATTTCTTCCCCTTTCAAAAACCTTTCCAAGGTATCACAACACCTAGCACCTAAATTGTGTTTCCTAAATGCTATTCTCCAATAAAAGGTGGCTTTGAACCTAAGCCTAAAAATACTAGAACCAACAACTTCCGATTGCTTTTCAAAAACATTGACTGATTTCAGAAAAAGATAAATTAATTAACCAATTTCATTGAAAAAAATGTACATAATTACAATTGAGATTAAAGATCAGACACCATTTTTCTTTTCTTTTCTTTTCTTTTTCTTTTAAAGGTAGGGTCTCACTCTGTCATCCAGGAGTGGCGCAGTCTTGGCTCTCTGCAACCTCAAACTCCCGCGCTCAAGTGATCTCCTTGTCTCAACCTCCCAAGTTGTTGGGGATTACAGATACACACAACCACACTCAGCTAATTTTGTTAAATTATTTTTTATGGAGATGGGGTCTCATTGTATCACCCAGACTATTATCAAACTCTAGGCCTCAAATGATCCTTCCATTTCAGCCTCCCAAAGTGCTGGAATTACAGGTGTGAGCCACCATATTTGGCCAATAATAATTTTTCATAAATCATTTTATTTAAATCCCTGTACTTTCCAATATTATTGTATTAGGTAAGATACCATTAAAACCAAATATTGAAAAAATTAAATTAAAAAATAGATTTGAATTTTCAAAATAATGAAATATATTTAATCATGGTGCACTCATACATTACGCTAGTGAAAGCAAAGATGTTTTTGCATTGTTAATAAGAAATAAATGTTTTTTATATTTATCTCACCTTTCTGAAATTACTTGTATGTTCAAACCTTATGTGAAAGTTCAAACCTATGAAGAAGGTGCTATTTAAATACTGCCCATTTGGCCCTTCTTTTCATATTTCACATGGCTCTGATACACATTTGCACATTTACAAATTTGTATACTTTTACTCCTGTTCATCTATTGTCAGTTTATTTCAGCAGTCTCAAACCTTCACAGAGGAAGTGAAACATCCCTTTTTTCCTATGCTTGCTCAAAAATGTTGTACTGATAAGAATGAGGAATCAAAAAATTTGAAATATCAGTTCCAAATCAACATGTCCTGTGTTCTGTGATAGTAGTTCCTGTCTGAGAGTTTTAAGGGAACATGGACAGGAGAGGTTTGAAAAAGGAAGCTACTCACCAAGGCTTATTACCCTTATCTTCACAAATTAGCAGAAACTTGTTTTTCTTGCCTGCTTGTAATTGTCAATTTATTATCCAGTCAATGTGGGATGCTTTGTGATATAATTTATAACAGGGAAAAGTAAGTACTAGCAATTGCCTGGAGTGGGGACCTCGGCCATTCTTTATCATTCAACCTCTCCATCTATGTGATCAGGCAAACTCCTTGATGAGAAAATTAACAGACACTGGGAAAGATTTTTTTGTGTGTGTGCCTCCTGGCAGAGTAAAAATCCAATTTGGAGTAGTAAAAAAGCCTATATACTCCATGTCTGAAGCTATGAAGATCTGAAAACTGCAGAAGGATCTGAGGGGACAATGAAATAAGGATTCCTTCACAGGAGCACTAGAGAAGCAAAGATCCTGGGAAGATAGCTATGCTAATTTATCCAGAGATGATAAAGAGCATCTATATACCTCTACCTCCCACACCAGCCTTAAAAGCCTTAGAGGCTTTAGGAACAAAACAACTAACCCAACGGACATGTCCCCTGATTTTCTGACAACCTCTTTAAACTAAAAATAAAATCCCAAACCTGCCAATTGACTGAACAGACCCCCTCTTGACTAAGAGGACCCCAGAGAAATCTAAAAAAGTAAGTTCTTGGCCATCATGGAGAGATTGAAAATGCCTTGTTACACACTATCCCTTTTAGAATTTAGATGCAACTGAGTAGCATGAGTATTAAAATAGAGATCATGAGGCTGACAAAATAGACTCTTTGTGACAGTAAGACCGTGGCTTATAAACAAGATCCAAGGCCATGCAAGAAGGGTTAAGTCATGCCTGCAGGTCATTGATCTTACTATATGACATCCTAACCTTAACTTAAAACCTTCCTTTCTGCTGAGTACAAGTTTTAAACAGAGCTTTACTTCTCTAACCAATTGCAAAAAGAATCTCTCAATTCACCTATAACCTGTAAGCCCCTCATTTCAAGATATCTTGCCTTCTCAGGCCAAATCAACACAGACTTTCCATGCATTGATTTATGTATTTGCCTGTAATAACTCTTGTCCCTTTAAAATTCATAAAACCAAACTGGAATCCAACTGCCTAAGGCACACTTTCTCAGGACCCCTTGAGACTGTTTTCCCTGGGAATGATCCCTCATATTGACTGAGAATAAACCTCTTTAAAATATTTTACAGAGTTGGATGGGTTTTTTGTTGTTGTTGTTAATCCCCCACTCCCTCTTTTTCCCTCTCAAGCTTAAAATGCTTTTTGACTTGGGAAAATTAACCAGATTCTTTCTCAAAACAAATATTTAATCTTTGTGCAGCTGAGGCACACAAGTTGATATCCAAGACAGATGGAGGAAGGTAATTACTTTTCCCCCTGATCATAGGAAGTGTGAGGAAAAGCAATAAGGAGCAAAAGCAGATCTAGCAGAGAAACCATGGGCTCTATCACCCTGACCACTCTTCCAGATGAAGAGCTTGATTTACATCCTAAGAGACTGGAGAAAAGAAGAGGAAGAAAGAAGAAAGAAGGAAGAAGGAAGAGGAGGAGAAGAATGAAGATGCCACCTATTACTCAAGTTATACAATGACCCAGTGACATGAAATTAAATTGTTACCAAATGCCAGGGGTTTGGCCTAGATCCCATTGCTAACCACACAGAATGCCAATCACTGAGACAAGAAGTATTGCCAGGAAAGAAGACTTTATTTGTGGGCTGTGGCCAAGAGAACAGGAGATAAGTCTCAAATCCATATCCTTGACCCACTAAAATGTGGGGCTTATATAACAGGGAAGGGATGTCACTACATACAGCAATATAGGAATGAGGGAGGGGTAAGGAAGCAATAATCATGGATGAGAGATCTGGGATCCCATGGTCTGGATGTGGTGATCTGGTAAGTTTCAGTCCCTTGCCTGAGGGTTAGTTTCCTGAGGAAATAACTCAGATGAAATACACATCTAAGTTTCAAGTTTTAAGAGTGGGAGGGTCATTTTCTACCTTTATTCAAAAGCCCACAAAATTTCAAAGTGACAACTGGGCCTTTCAAAAAGGCTGGAGCTGTTTCATCAATTTGCTTAACAGTTCTAATCTACCCCAACAGCAAGAGTCTAGAACAGGAATGAGCAAAATGCAGCCCACCGATACTTTGGGTGAGCAAAATGCATCAAACAAAAAAACTTAATTTTGCTATTTATTTATTTATTTAATTTTTTTCTTTTTAAGATGGGGTTTCACCATGATGGCTAGGCTGGTCTTGAACTCCTGACCTCAGGTGATCCACCCACCTCAGCCTCCCAAAGTGGTAGGATTACAGGCGTGAGCAACCATGCCTGGCTAAAAAACAATGGCTAGATGCCATGAAGTAGGTAGCAATGCCTTACCCATATACATGTTGTCAGGCCCAACGGCCTCTTCCATCCTTGTCAAGGGGAGTGCTAACCTTCTCTCCTTTCATACAACACAATTTCACTATTAAAGATCAGATTCCTGCTTACACCTGTAATCCCAGCACTTTGGGAGGCCGAGGTGGGTGGATCACAAGGTCAGGAGTTCGAGACCAGCCTGGCCAAGATGTTGAAACCCCGTCTCTACTAAAGATACAAAAATTAGCTGGGCACAGTGTCACGCACCTTTAATCCCAACTACTCAGGAGGCTGAGGCAGGAGAATCGCTTGAACCTGGGAGGCAGAGGTTGCAGTGAGCTGAGATTGCGCCGTTGCACTCCAGCCTGGGTGACAGAGTGAGACTCCACCTCAAAAAAAAAAAAAAAAAAAAAAAAGATCAGATTCCTGTTGCTACATAAAAGTATAAAAATATTAACCTTTAATTTTTAATTAAAGCCAATGTGAATGTTCTCACCAACACTATTCTAGTCAATCACACAGGTTATACATATTTTTAAAATACGTATTTTCTTATGGGATTGCATATATTTATTTTTATTTTGAGAGGAAAAATTTTGTTTTATAATTTTTTTTTATTTTTCAGGAAATAGAATGTATTAAAAAGAGAGAAAAAGTTGCTCAGCTTCTACATACTACCCTCAGATAAAAGGAATCAGGGCTCCTTGGAGAAATGGTAGATTCTATTGTTGGATGGGGGAAAACACAAGTCGAGCCTGAGCCACTTTCTGGTGTCAGGAATAAGGAAGTGCTCCAAAAAGTATGGAAGCTGTCAAAAAAAAAAGACGAGCTAACCGGAAAGAGCTCCCATGGCCAAAGTGGGAACAATCTGAGAAGCAAATAGATGACATTATTGAATTAGTACTTGTAAAATATAAGAAATATCCATGAGTCCCTATTGATATAAACACGTAATTGAGTGAAAAAATAAATGAGAAGGGATAACTCTTTCTTATAGAAAAAAAAATCAACTAATAAATGTAGAAGTGAGTAAAGTATGTATTAGAGCCGTTCGACCAAAAAAAAAAAAGAGAGAGAGAAAAGTACTAAATCACCACTGGACGAACATGACAGTAATAATGTTAAAGACAAGAGCCACTGACAAATGCTGAAAAAAACTAGGCAAAGATTTGACGAGAAACAGGGTATTACCATAGCCTCATGAATCTTCCCTAAAATTTTGATCAAGATAAATGAAGATAAAATAGCAATTTTATAGTGGATAAGCCCAGCAGATACCATCCTATTTGTGTGATTTTAGTTGCTATTACCAGTAATAAGACATCAAGTTTATGTATCCCCTGAGAAGGACCCAGTGTCACTTCTGTGTTAATTTTTGGTAAAAATACCTAACAAACATCTAGTCATATCAGATAAACATGAGAGACATTTTATTAAATAACTCAAACTTACCGTCTCTTACTAAGGGGTCAAGATCACAAGACAAGGATAAAATGACAAACTGGTCACAGATTACAGGAAACTAAGGAGGTATCACAACTAAGTGCAATGTAGGAATCTGGATTAAATTCAGGAGAAGAAAAAGGACATTAGGGGAGATACTGGTAAAATTCTAATAAGATCTGTTGTTCAAAAATATGGTATCAATCTTAACATCTTGGTTTTTGATAATTGTACAATGGCTATGTCAGTTGCTCACATTAGGGAAACATGAGAACTCTGCACAATTTGCATTTTTTTTGTAAGTCTAAAATTATTTCAAAATAAAAAGGGATTTGTTTTTGTTTCATTTTGTTTTTGTTTTAAGGCTGCTCATCACTTGTTTAGCATTGATAGCCAATCTATATGAAAGGAATTTACAGTGATGAAAATCAATTCTATTAAGTACTGTAGAGAGAACAGATAAATGAAGAACACTTCAAACAGTGACTCAGCAAAACAATGAATAATGCAAATTATACGTATGGGTCAGCAGCTGAAGTACATCAAGAATGATCTCACCAGAAGAATAAATGTTGACCATTTTACTGAAACAGTAGACACAAAATCATCCATGTGTACATAACAATGAAATAATTAATAAAGGTAGCTAATGTTTATTGAATTTTACTTGCCAGGCACATAAAATCTCCCAACAAGCTGATGAGTTAAATATATTTTTTGACCTCGTCACACAGTCAAATAGCTTCCACAAGGTTATACAGATAATAAGAGGCCAAGCTGTGATTTTAACTTAGGCTGATGAAACTCCAAGCCAATGCACTTGACCACTAGGCTACATGATATACTTTTGATCTCTGAGCTTTAAGTTTATTCTGTGGCAGAAATGCTAGGTTTGTGTTTCACCACTTTCTTTTGCTACTGATTAATAGCAGTAGGCATCCATAACTAGAGAAAGAGCTCCTGTTAGTGATTGGAAAACAGTTTTTTCCTCTTTGAAAAGCAGGAAATTATCACAACCTTGAGTTCACTGTTACCATACTCTAACCCTTTCAGCTAAATTGGTCAGACAACTCTAATGTCACAGGTGTGCTGTGACAGCAACTTCATCCAACTGAGCAATAGCCCCTCGCCACAAGTTAAGCTCAGTCTAATATTAGGGGGTGCCATGCTCAACCAATCAATACAAGCAGAGGAATAAGTCCTAGCCAGTTTGGTGGCCTTTCAGCTAATTGTAGTTTGCCTTTTGTAATTTTGTTATTTGGGGATTTATTTTATGTATTTAAAAACTTAAAAATGGCTGTAATTTTCCAGTCCCTGGAATTTCATCAAGAGCCTGGGAAGGCTTCCAAAAATGCAGCCTATAATTGTAATCTTGGTGTTGCGCTTTAACATATAAGCACATTCATTAATGAGAAATTTGAAGGAAATAAAGGCCTGGTTCTCATCTCTACAGAAATGGCACACAAAAGTTTTATTTAATAAATGCAATGTTTAATATGAAATAATTGTATCTTGTTCTACTGCTGTTAACATTAGTCTTCTTAGTAGGTAAGCATGCAAAATACGCCATTAATGTGTTGAATGATATCTTGTTAAATCTAAAAATATGACTTTTTTCAAATTCATAAAATGAAAAATCAGAGGCGTTTTCCAGTCTATAAAATGTGGGCAAAGGAAGAAATTAGCATGAGTGCTTAGCCACAAGTCCTCTGAACATTCCTAACCCACTGGACTAGAAAATCTTAAGAGGGCTGACTTTTAAGATATGCAGTACCTAGTGGTGAAGGCCAGCCCAGAGAAGTCATAAGAATACTAAGCCAAGTGTTAATTCCTTAATATTCCCACTATTTCAAGCTCTGGTGGAGGGAATAGAGAAGGGCCGTTTCTGACCATTGAGGGACTTTTTTCTAGTAGTTTCTGCCAAAGCTTGAAATAGCAGTCACATGATTTCTGGTCAAAATAATGAACTTGTGTGAACCTCAAAAACATTGCAAGTTCATTTCGTTTGGTGTCCTAACTGGAAGTAACTTTTACATAAGAAAATATTTTTAAGTCCATGGAAAAACTCTCAACTCATTATTGTTTCACTTCTCTTTTATTGAAAGTGTGATACATGAAGAACTGAGGATCTGCTTTAGTTTGACAATAATGTATTTTCTTTAGCTTTGATTTGATCTATCTAAAGATTCGTAAACCTGGGACTCAAGAATCTCTGATTCAATGCTAATTAGCTGAATTCTACAGGCAAGTCATTTAACATCTTTGGCCTTTGGTCCGTAGCCACGAAATGAGAGTTTGTAAATAAATTCTAATGCACAATTTAGTCACCAAAATAAAATCTAAATTTAAAGTTTGTATTTGCAGAAAATAGATATTGACATTTTACTGTTTATGGGATGAGTTCTTTTAAAGTTTTATAAGTTTTGAACTACAGCTTGTTTTTGTTTTCTCTTAAGTGGTTAGAAAAAGAATTCTACAGGTGACTTAAAATGGAGCCAGTTAGTTCATCCACATCAATAATTGCTGAAAGAAAAGCAACTTTAAATATCAAGTTGAAAATTGGAAGCTGTAGGTCATATTGACTGCCTTACTTTTCTCTAATGATTCCGTTTTGTACTATGTTGTATGTATAAAAAGACCTTTTTCTAAAAGTCTCTCTTGAGTACTAAATACATGGTTGTTGAAGCCTTATCATGAGGCTCTCAAGAAAAAGAGGGTAAAGGAAGTATTTTATTTATAATCGAATCACAAAGGGTTATGCACATTTGCAAGGTATACCTTCTAAAAATCTGTTTTGCTCTTAAAATTTATTAAACTTGTCGATGTGTAAAACTCCTTGCCCTTCTTTCTTATCCGCCTCTATTTCTTCTTATAATTCCCCATCCTAATGGCTATGAAAACACAAGCATATGACTGGAAATAAATCTTTAAATAAAAAAAGAAAAGTCATTAAAAGGAGAATGGAGATTAATAGAGAGCGTAGTTGGCTTCCTGTTTGTAACAGCCTCGGCAAGTTTTCTTTTTCCTCCTATTCTCTCCTGAAGAATGGAACCACGGAAGACCACTACGGCTCAGTGAACGTTCTTTATGTTTTTTCATGTAAAATATATAAGAAACTTTTTGATGCCCTTTAGTATTTATATCTATTATAATAGAGGGCAGAACTTTACTTTTATTGATCATAATTCTTCTACTTTTAAGTGAGAATTAGGGACTGACTGTACCATATGTGAACATTGACACAGGTACAGATGACAACCACATAAGGGTTCATTGTAGTCATTTTGCTTCTGAAAAGTCTACTGGAGTAATGGCCATTCCCACTTTGATATCTAAATGTACTTTCAAATTCAATCGGTGTAGGCTGGGGTGGTGGCTCACACCTGTAATCCTAGCACGTTGGGAGGCTGAGGCCGGTGGATCACTTGAGGTCAGGAGTTCAAGACCAGCCTGGCCAACATGGTGGAATCCCATCTCTACTAAATACAAAAAAAAAATTAGCCCAGCATGGTGGCAGGCATATGTGGCCCCAGCTACTTGGGAGGCTGAGGCAGGAGAATTGCTTGAATCTGGGAGGCAGAGATTGCAGTGAGCCGAGATCACACCACTGCACTACAGTCTGGGCAATAGAGCAAGACTCTGTCCCCCTAAACACACACACACACACACACACACAAACATTAAGTCAGTTTATAACTAAATGTATGCTTTCACTCATGTCTTTTGACTTACCAATAATGTTGATTCCACTAGTACTCTTTAGATCAACCAGGTGGTTAAACATGGAGTCATTTGCCTTTGTTCAACATCTCAAAGCACTGTTCATCACGCCCTGTGACTTTCCTCATGATACCCTTATCTCTTCACTATATTTCTTCTCTAGCCACTGTGTAAATTCAAAATAAAATCACCACTGAGTTCCTGGAACATTGATTTATTTACCTATTGATATAGTCATGCTAGTAAAATTAAGCAGTCAGAGCAAAATAAGGAAAAAGTAAAGACTATATTATCTTTTGAGATATAAAGAGAGGTGGGGGAAGAATGGAGATTTTTAAAGATGGACATAGAGATTAAATAGAGATAGACTGGGTTAGGGACACAGATGAAGATTCCGGTAGAGGGATTTTCAACAACTTGGTACCCACAAAATTGTAGTGAGCCGTGACTGTTCCATTGCACTCTGATCTGGGTGACAGAGTATGACTCTTTCTCTAAAAAACAAAAAAGTATGTAATTCCAACACTTTGGGAGTCCAAGGTGGGCAGATCACCTGAGGTCAGGAGTTTGAAATCAGCCTGGCCAACATGGTGAAACCCCATCTCTACTAAAAATACAAAAAAATTAGACAGGCATGGTAGCATGTTCCTGTAATCCCAGCTACTTGGTTGGCTGAAGCAAGAGAATCACTTGAAACTGGGAGGTGGAGGTTGCAGTGAGCTGAGATTGTGCCACTGCACTCCAGCCTGGGTGACACAGCAAGACTCTGTCTCAAAAAAATAAAAAGAAAAGAAAAAGAAAGAAGTAAGGAAAGAAAGAGAGAGAGAGAGAAAGAAAACTTCTTTGACCTACTTTGTTCGATTATGAGTTATGAAACTCCCATTCCAGAAGGGTCAGGCCTCAAAAGTCCAGGAAGAATTCAACTGATGGGCCTTGCTGGGTTTTTCCCATCATTCCACTGCTATTAAATGAGACTCTTTTTGGCTGAACACAGTAGCTCACACCTGTAATCCCAGCACTTTGGGAGGCCGAGGTGGGAGGATCACCTGAGGACAGAAGTTCAAGACTGGCCTGGCCAACATGGTGAAACCCTGTCTAAAAAAAAAATACAAAATTAGCTGGGCATGGTGGCACGTGCCTGTAGTCCCAGCTACTTGGGAGGCTGAGGCAGGAGAATTGCTAGAACATGGAAAGCAGAGGTTGCAGTGAGCACTCCAGTCTGGCCAACAGAGCAAGACTCTGTCTCAAGAAAAAAAAAAAAAAGATTAGATCTTTTGTTCAATTATATTTCTGCAGAGTTGTCTCTGCTTCATAGAACCTAAACATCAAATCACATCAGATAGCTTCTCATATCTTTTGAGTCTTCATTCTGTAAGCTCCCCGTCATGTGAAACTACAAGGAAATAAATGTGATATGCTTTTCTCTTGTCTTTTGTTATAGGATGTCAGCACCACCTTTATGATAGGGAGGAAAGGGATCACGCTTTTCTGCTCCATGCCTACATTATTCTCATGAGCAACTCAAATTACAGTTTGATTAAAAATCAAACGTTGGGAACTCATCTATTTGGCATGGAGAGACAATACCTGCAAATGAACACCAGGAAAGAAGCATTTTTCCTCCCCTCTGAGTGTTCACAGCCAGGCCTGCAGTAGAAGGATGTTCCGGTAGATGCCAGAACACACTTCGGTGGCTATATACGCCTCATTTGCCATGGGGTCCACATCATCCCTGTGAATCCTGGCAGCACAGGAACAGCAGCAACTGCATTGAATGTAAGCCCATTTCATGAACAAAGCTCATCTTCCCTTGCCCTTTCCTTTTCCCTTTTCCTTTCCTTGTCCCTCCTTTCCTTTTCTCTTATTCATAATAGTAATCAGGACTGACTGCTTGCAGACCAAGTAAGTCTCAGGGTAAGAAATCGACAGATTTCCTGTTAATAGAAAAAGTAGGAGATCAGGGAGAGAGAATGCTAACTTTCTATTTCAGGAGTCTATCTGAGTCAAGTTTCACACTCAAAATGTTAAAAGAGCCATTTGACTTACAAAGAAAATGTTAAAACCCTCCTGGGAAAATGGTGGCGTGAAACAATTGGCGCATTGTAAATAATGCAACTTTTAATGCCAAAGGAAAGAAACTGTTCTACTGAGTCTGAAGACTCTTTTTACATATGACAAACTCTAACAATGGATGACCTGAGAGTTTTTATATTTAACCTAAGGTTCTCATTTAAAACAGAAAAGAAGTCATTACTGGATAATAAGTCAGACTGTTTTTTTTTTTTTAATCTGCCTTGATCAAGAAAAGTTAGATGTTGTTGTCATTGTCTTTGAAAGCTCTGCTAGGAAGCAAGATATTCCCAGCAGTTTACTTGAGCAAATGGCTTCTGTTTAGCATAATGGTTGTTAGGTTTCACTTTTAAATCCTGTGTTGAACAAAGCAAGTCACTGTCATTCAAACTTCCCAAGCCTTATGGGGCTCTATTGCTGTTTAACAAAATTCAGAGGCTAGTGTAATTAGACCTCAGGGAAGGTAGGTCACTCAGTGCAGTTAACTTGGCTGGCAAAGTTGATGGGTCAAAAATGTTTTATGCTTTCCTTCTTTTTTTCACACTATGAAAAACTCAGTGTAAAAATGTTTTGCTTATAGTGCTCTTCTATTCATTTAACATAAACATTTGTATATTTTAATTCTGTCTGTTCTAAAATTCTAATTTCCTCTGTAAATCAATCAAATATGAAATCTAAGTCAGCAAAGTATGTTAGAGGAACAATGAGTCAAGTTTTGCAAAACTTAGGCAGAGATGAAGCAGAGCTTTAAAAATGTATGATATCTGGAGGGAATGGAGTAGAAAACAGAAACAAAAACCACTTCTCTGAAGGGTATTTCTACATTATGGCGTGTTCTGTGCACAGTTCTTTATTGTGGGAATATTGACAATACCTATTATGTTATTACGGAATTAAACTTATCTCTTCTCGAAAATAAATTCAAACACTGTGACCCCGAAGTGTGAAAGATCACAAGATGTGTGACAAAAAATGCATTCAGCAAGGACTGGTGAAGTGCCGGAACCCCCAAAGGACGTGAGTTGTATTTCATGGGACTGAGTCTAGGATTTGGAAATATTTTGCAATTATTTATTGTTGGTCTCGAGAGTGCATGTTCCATGTATTTCTTCCTTTTTACCCAGAATGTAATTTTGCTTGGTGGTGACCATGTGGGAATAATGGCATGTGGGAAGCGTTCTTGTGCAGTTTTTATTGTAATCTGATCAATACAATAAACAGTTGAAAAGCTATTCATCATGAGGAAGGTGACCCAGGCATCTAGGATCACCTCCCCCTTGACTTCCACACTGCATTTCAGTAGAAGAAAATGCTGGCCAACTGGCACCTCCTAAATCACCTTCCTGTAAACAGCAGGCATGATATGGGGGGAATCTCTCCGGAAGACACTGTTTTTACTTAAAAACAATATCAAACCCCCACCCTACTCTTCCATCTAGAGACCAGAAACCCTTTCACATGCAATTCCTAAAACTGTAAACCCAAGACCCTTTCATATGTGATTTCTATTATTATTATTATTTTCTTTTTGAGACGGAGTTTTGCTCTTGTTACCCAGGCTGGAGTGCAGTGGCCTGACCTCGGCTCACTGCAACCTCCCCCTCCTGGGTTCAAGCAATTCTCCTGCCTCAGCCTCCGGAGTAGCTGGGACTACAGGTGTGCGCCACCACGCCCAGCTAATTTTTGTATTTTTGGTAGAGACGGGGGTTTCACCATGTTGACCAGGATGGTCTCGATGTCTTGACCTTGTGATCCTCCCACCTCGGCCTCCCAAAGTGCTGGGATTATAGGCGTGAGCCACCGTGCCCGACCACCTCTTCCTTTTTTTTTTTTTGAGACGGAGTGTTGCTCTGCCGCCAGGCCAGAGTGCAGTGGCGCAATCTCGGCTCACCGCAACCTCTGCCTCCTGGGCTCAAGTGATTCTTCCACCTCAGCCTCCCGAGTAGCTGGGACCACAAGCGCGCGGCACCACGCCCGGCTATTTTTTTTGTCTTTTTAGTAGAAATGGGGTTTCACAGTGTTGGCCAGGATGGTCTCCATCTCTTGACCTCGTGATCCGCCCACCTCGGCCTCCCAAAGTGCTGGGATTACGGGAGTGAGTCACTGCGCCGGGCCACCCCTTCCTTTTCTAGTTCGGTGTCCCAGAAGTCTGTTTCTCGCTGGCGTTCCTGCTTCAATCATACAAAAATAAACAACTATTAGGTAGCTGTAGGTCCAATGCTCATAAAACTGAACAATTTATACAGGAAAGAAAGTATACTAGCAGCAGAAAAAAAAATCCATAGACTAATAACAAATTTTCTCCTGAGAAAATGTTTGAGATCTACCCTCCCCCCCTTTATATTCCAATAATCATGAGTGATTTAAATACAAATTAAAACCTGAGTTAATCATGGGGGAAAATCAGGTAAAAATTAAAGTAGAGTTTTCACTGGCAGGGTATTCTAGGATGGAATTTTGTATATCACCAATAAGTAGCTCTAGCATGTTCACCCCGTGCCTGCCACCAGAATGTTGTTTCCCCAACTCACATTTATCATTTTCATGCTCTGATATCAGAAATGAGGAAGTCATATTTGACTCTTGTTTTTTTTCTTTCTGTGTCTGATTCAGGCATCACTTTTAATTAGGCCTCCCTACTGTTACACGTGTTTGTTTTTTTCCCCGTATCTCCTACCACTTGACTGGTTCACATTGCATAATAATTTCCTTCAATGGCCTCCTCTGATGCTATCTAGCATCTTGTCTCCCCTAATTCATTTGGAAACAGCCAAACATCTCCCCAGTAAAATGCCAATGTGCAAATGTCAGAGCACCCTTGTTGAAGACACCAAAATGACACATAGATAACACTTCCATGGGCTGGCCCGTGTTCTGGCCTCTTGCTACTCCGTCTCAGATGAGTTTATCAGTTTAAAAATACTTGGGCACCGGTGTGCCAGGCATTGTGCCATATATGACAGCATCTTCAGAACCGAACATAGTGTTCTCATTGTAAGAAGAACTTAATGTGCATTCTACCCTCTAAATATTTCTTGAAGGGACTGTTTCCATTCCATGCACCCTGATAGACCAAGTCAGGGTCTTATTGGGATACTCTGCAGCTTCCTAATTCTAACACCTAACTCTAATCTCTACCTCCTGTGGCCAGAGGGATCTTTTAAAATTAAAATTCTGATCATGTTATTTCCAAACCTAAAATTTTGCAAAGGATCCCCAATGAATCTATGACAAATGTTAAAGTCCTAACCTGATTCATAAGTCCTTACATGTACCTTTCTTCAGGCTTAATCTCAGTCTCTTTCTCCCTGTCTGCATTCCTGCTATACTGGAATATACAGATATTCCATTGCTTCCCTTTCTTCTTTTCTTTGTTAAATCCTACTTATCCATCAGGTCTCAATTTAAACACCAATTTCTTTGTGTGACAGTCCCTGACCCTCTTGACTAGGTTAAATTATTTTCTCTGCATTACCATGGCATCGCTTCGTAGAGCTCATCACACTTGTAATTACTTGTTTAATGTCTGTAACTTCCTCAGAGACTCTTTCCCTAATCCCCTTGATAAGGGGAGGGATAGGTATTAAGCACTCTCATAGGTCACCGTATTTCTCCTTAGCATGCATCACAGCTCAATAATTATTTTGCTGAGTTGAATTTCAGATATCTCTCCAGTCCTCAAGGAACTTTGAGGTTTGGCTGTAGCAGTACCTCTATTACTCCTAGAAAATTCTTTCTCGTTGTTTAAGTCTCAGCTCTCCTGTCAGCAACCCTAGAAGCCTTTGCTCATTAAACTTCGCATCACTCTCGAGCTGAATTCGATCTCCCTCCTCCATACTCACGTCCTACCTTATGCACATTTCTGTCATTGCACTTGCCAAAATCTATTAGTTACCTGTTTATGGGTCTGTCTTCTCGGAAAGTCATTTCCTTGAGATAAGGGGTATCTTATGTTTTGCATTCCATACCTAATAAATATTTATTGAATGAATGCATGAGTGAGTACATGTAAAATAGGAATTAGATGACCTCTTGCCGTCGAGTAATATGCACCCTCTAACAGGAATGAGGGCCATCTCAGCAGCAGTGCTGTGTGGACTCATGGACAGGGCCTTTGTGGACTCACACCCTAGGCTTTGACATTTTATGGATATAACCGTGATTAGACTGAAATTGTTTTTTAGTCCCTTGTAAAATTAGTTACCAAAAGAGCATTTAAAGTGAATTATAAAATATAAATAAAATTATATTCATTTTAATCATAAATCTGTACACTGAGAATTATATTCCCTAGATATATACATAAATACATAGCAATTTGGATGTACAAACAGATATACATATAGGTATAAGGTGGTAGGATCATAACCCCCAGAGATGTTCACATTCTAGTCTCTTGTGCTTTACATGGCAATAGGGACCTGCAGATATGATTATGGTGAGGATTGTTTTGCAGATATGATTATGGGGAGGATGGTGAGATGGGAAGGTTATCCCGGGTGTTCTACGTGGGCCCAATATACTCACACGGGGCCTTATGAGCACTAGGCAAGGATGTCAGAGTCAGGGAGAGATCTGAAGTTGCTACACGTGTAGCTTTAAAGGTAGAGGAAGGGGCCAGGAGCAAAGGAAGCCAAGTGGCTTCTATAAACTTCAAAACACAAAAGAATAGATTTTCCCTGAGAACTTCCAGATAAAACATAACCTTGCTTACACCTTGATTTTAGCCTAGTGAGACTTCTGACCTATAGAAATGTAAGATGATTAAAGTTGCGTTGTTTTAAGCTGGTGAGTTTGTAGTAATTTGTTAGAGCTGCAACAGGAATCACATATATACACGTGTATATGAATGTGTGTGTATTTATATATGTGTATACAGTGCATATTTGCTAGTACTCCAATACCATTGCCTTTACGTTGCTTAAGAATCTAGAGGCAGGCGTCAGGCACGGTGGCTTATACCTGTAATCCCAGTACTTTGGGAGGCCAAAGCAGAAGGATCGCTTGAGCCCAGGAGTTGAAGACCAGCCTAGGCAATAGAGTGTGAGACTCCATCTCTACAAAAAATAAAAAATTAACCAGGTGTAGTGGTGTGTGCCTGTAGTCCCAGCTACTCAGGAGGCTGAGGTGGGAGAATCACTTGAACCCAGGATGTCGAGCCTGCAGTTAACCACGGTTGTGTCACTGTGCTCTAGTTTGGGTGACAGAGTAAAACCTTGTCTCAAAAAAAAGATAAAAGGTTCTACAGGAAAAGGCAAACAACAACAAACAGTACATATATCATCACATATTTAGGCCTGTAGTAGGTGCTAAGAAAAACCATAGTGACCAATGAGAATATTAACACCCACCATGCTTTCTTTATCAAGAGAATTAGGAATTACATTTGCATGCACACACGCTTTTCCCAGTAGTGCACAGTTATAGACACAGAGCTGATCATCTGTTTATATTTCATGAGGATTGATTTTGTATCATTTATATACATTCAATAAATAATTGTTTGAAGATAAGTAAGAGCACAGGAATTTTTGAATATGCTACTTTACTTGCAAATATATTTTACGTATGTCCATATTACCAAGGTAGAACTAGAAAGTGTTCAATCATGTTTCTAAAAGAAACTACCTGGGCACAGTAGCTCATGCCTGTAATTTCAGCACTTCGAGAAGTCTAGGCAGGTGGATCACATGAGCCCAGGAGATTGAGACCTCCCTGGCCAACGTGGTAATATCCCATCTCTATAAAAATGCAAAAAAATTAGCTGGGCATGGTGGCATGTGCCTGTAGTCTTAGCTACTTTGAAGGCTGAAGCAGGAGAATCGCTTGAAACCAGGAGGTTGAGGTTACAGTGAGCTGAGATCACACCACTGCACGCTCCAGACCGGGCGACAGAGGAAGACTCTATCTCAACAAATAAATAAATAATAAAGAAAATAAAATAAACCACTAATAGAGATTGTAAAAATAAATGTTTTGAGCCTAGTAGAAACTTGAGAGCACAATTAATCTTCTTTCCATCTAAGACATTTTATTTTTAATTAGTTAAAATTTTTGTGGTAATTTCTCATAGAACAATTAAAAATAAACTCATTTATGTATTTTAAGGTAACATTGTTTCAAAAACAATAATAGTTACACAGGTAAATAATTCTTCATTATATCTAAAATATCATGATTGCTTTTGTTGTCAGAAATAAAATCCCCCTTTCTGACAACCAGTCACATTTCCTCCAGTGAAAGACTACCCCAAATCCTGCAGAATTACATGGTGTGTATTAAATATAACACAGATAATTAACTCAGAGTATTGACAGTCACTTGTTGGCATATTCAAAAACTGTAGTACATCCCTCACAATCCCAACCATTCTGCACTATTTTATCATGCATTCTGAGTTCTTGTTTTTATTGGCATAATTACCTGTTGTAAAATAGGAAATGTGCAGAAAACATACATGAACCATTCATCAGAACTTGCATCACACATTACTTTTTCATACAGTCATTCAGGAAATATGTAGTGAAGACCAGAGAAGACAGATACTAGAAGAGGATTTGTTTTTTTTGCTTTTTTTTTTCCACAGTTTGCTCAAAAAAGAAATTACAAGCATTTGAAATGATTACAAGCATTTTAAACTACGTTAACATTATAGGTCAGAAAGCCTGAGCTAATCTTTTATCCTCTGCAAGGGTTTTGTGATTAAAGGAGAAATCACTACTTGATATTTTTCCTGGTCTTATAAGATTGGATTTATGTTCCCAAATAATATTGAGCAAGAAACAGCTTTTAAAGGATTTAATCTAGAGAAGTAAATCAAAGAACTGAAGTTCAACTTAAATAGTTGATTGAATTTGAGATATCTAAGTCTCATCTTAATTCTGGTGTAGATCTCTTAAGGACAAGACCATATAAGTAATTCTTAAATGTTACACAATATCAATGTTTAATGACTATATTCACTAGATTTGTTAAGATTTGAGATATTCTCATAATATTTAAAAGAAATTTTTAAAAATATAGCTTTCTGTAGAGGCAGAATATATTATCCAAAGATGTCCAAAGATGTTATATACTATTAAATCATTTCTCTAAATATTAATAGATGGTATGCAAAAATGAATTCTGTGTCAAATATGCCTGGGAAAATCTTGATATAAAATATTGAATTTTTTTTTACTGCAGTACTTATCAGAGCCTTTGAAGTGTTAATGAGTATAGTGAATTTCCAAGAAAAGAAAAGCTACAACATACAGTGCTTCATCAGCTAGGACAGTCAGCCCTAGTCCCCTTGACTCTATAATCCTGTCTTCTGCATCAGGTAAGCTGTTCTAAGTTGAAATTATGTTGCTTTCAAGTATATCCAAGTTCTCTAACAAGATCTGAGCGTTATGTTCTCATGTCTTACCAGGAATTGTAGGTACAGAGAACACTTGTTGGAATTGAGTTATGGACCTGAACTGAATTAACTTCAGTGATTTACGAACCTACATAGTATTCATCTATCCAGTGTGGAATTGACTCCTGATTTTTGGAGGTATCTTTCTGTTTTAATTACCCCTTATGCACCCCATCGGGGAGGGAGGGGTTCCGCCCTATGGTTATGGGAGGGCCAAATACATGACCCAATACTGGTTGGACAAACTCAACAACTGTGCGTGAGTCACCTGAGCTCACAGCCCCTGGGGCCGGGAAGTGCATGCCATGCAGGACCACACAGGGCCAAGCTTGAGAATAGAGTGAACAGCAAGGGACTGGGGGAGGCAGGTTTTGCAATATAAAGAAGATCAGGTGCCCCTTGGTTCCCACAGGAGTTATGCTATTGGCTTGTTTGAATAATGTTGCAGGCTGGCAAGAAACTGAAACCCACTACTCAGGGATAAGCAAGAGCTGTGCCTGGGCCCCTTGGTAAGAAGGGTTGCTTGGCTAGGACCTTGTCTGCAGAGCAGAGTCAGAAAGGAAACTTGCAGTTAGGTTATTCAAGACCCACCTGGCAACACAAATCAAGGCCACACATAACACTGAGTCTTAATCTGGGCCTTCCACCACACCCTCTCTCATCCACACCCAGTGCAGGTGGTCAGGTAAGGCTTATCCAACCCCCAGAATCAGACAAGGCAGAGTGGCCTTGGTGAAAATGTATCACAGCCTCCCACCCACAGAGATTAGTTCAGAAGTGAATTTGTCAGCCAATTTAGGCCAATTAAAGTCAAACTAAGAATTTTGTAAGGGTACTATAGGAAAGAGATGTGCTATTTTCTGATGAAGCAACTGCTCTCAGCGTGAGTGATGTGAGCCTGGCGTTCCGAAGGACCTGATGCAGAGCCTGAGAATGAAGCCACCACGTGGAAAGCAGGGCCTAGAAATGGACATGGAAATAGAACAAGGTCAGCTGACCTTGTTAACTAAATTGGTATCCAGTCATCCCTGAAACCTCTTTACATCTGGACTTTCCAGGCATGTAAAATATTCCTTTTCCATTTCTGATTAAGCTTATTTGAGTTGAATTTTGTCACTTACAATTTTAATAGTTCCCACTGATATGTGAACTAAACTGTGTTAATGCCTGCACAGCTATAAAGAATGGTTTTGAACAAGGACCACGTCACTATGTTACCTCTGGCAATATTTTAGAGAAACTCTGCAGTTTCCTCACTCATAACTTAAACTAAATGATGGTTCCCTTCCCACGTCACCTCATTGAATATCTCTTTAAGTAATGTTACTGTCATACAAACTAAAGCAGCATTACCATTACTACAAAATAAACGAATCTTTAATGGCCATGTGCACAAAAAATTAAGGAGATGATGAAAAAGAAGTGAAGGATAACATGGCATGAGTCCATTTTAGAAGACAGTAGTTGATTTGAACAATCATAGTCAATCCACAAATCTCTCTACATAGACAAATATCATAAAATCTTTTAAAACACCCTGAACTCAATACTATGAAATGAGAAATTATTTTTTAAACAACTCGGAGCAGGCAGGTGGTACTTTTTGTTCATAAAGAAGCAGCATATGTGGTAAAGCGAAGGGCAGATAAAATGAGATGAGAAAGTTATTCAACAAATAACTTTGAAACACAAGTGAATCAAATGGTAGAACTTGTCCTTCCAACTTTGAATGTTTTCTTAAAGAAAACATTAGCAGGATCATCAACAACATCTACACACTCTTTGGTATTTTCACCCAGCTAAATCCTGCGGCTCACAGCCACTCAGCAGTGACTTGAAGCAGCAGAACTACTCTTAACATTTACACTTGCTTGATGAGCAGATGTTGAAATACTCACAAGTACACTTAATAAATAAACAAGGACAGTGCACACTGGCTACCTCCAAATGTGGACAAAGGACATGGAGGTAAAGGTGGCAGATGCTTTTAAAATGCTAAGCTGTACATGAAAAGAAAATGAAGCCAGATTTCTAGGGTTTCTTGGTGCATCTTGATCTACATTGGTTTATCTATCAGGAATACAGTTTATAAATACAAAAGGACAAATATGCTGTCAGAAAGCAATTAATTGAGATTAATCTGAATTTAGAGAGTCACAGTATCAGACGACAAGGAGCACTGAGTCAGTAACTTAGGCAATATATTGATCTGCTGATTTTGTCATTTCCTTGATGAATGTGCAAGAATGTCAAAGGAAGGTTATGAAGGCACTTACATATACTTTGTCAATGTAACAGAAGGTTTGCAATCAATACAGTATATTGCCAGGTGCAGTGGCTGATGCCTGTAATCCCAGCACTTTGGGAGGCCACAGCAGAAGGATCGCTTGAGCTCATGAGTTTGAGACCAGCCTGGGCAATATAGTGAGACCTTGTCTCTACTAAAAATTAAAAGAAAAATTGTTTAAAGTAACCAGGCATTGTAGTATGAACCTGTAGTCCCAGCTACTCACAGGCTGAGGTGGAAGGATCATTTGTGACAGGAGGTCAAAGCTTCAGTGAGCTGTGACGCTGCTACTGCAGTCTAGTCTGGGTAAAAGAGCAAGGCCTGCATAAAAAAAATATATATTATATATATATATGTATATATATAATTTTAAAATACATTTTAAGTATTAGAAGATGAATTCATTAATAGCACTATACAAATGTATCAAGCAGGAGAGAGGAGTGTAATTTTTTAAGTATTGTGTATAGGTATAAACTATATAATCGATGTAATGCAAAAGCTATAATAAAGGGAGGATGAATGGGAAATATTCAAATGTACTCATTTGGTCTGTATCTTCATTTCTCTCCCTTTGTGCATTTGAGCTCACAGAAGGTGGAGGTAATACAGGCTTGGAGTAAAGAACTGTGATGAGGAAATTCCTGTTGATTCCCTTTAAAGTTCATTTACAACCAAAAGTCTCTGAACAGTTATTTTTTTTTTCTTCACAGAATGAGAGTTTATAATATATAAAAGCCCTTTTTTCTTTCTTTCTTTCTTTTTTTCTTTGAGTCAAAGTGTTAGCCAATGATGTTAGCCAATAATTCAGTCTGTATGTTTGAAAAAAATCCTCTGACTTCACAAACTTTTAAGCTGGTGTTTATAAGGTAATATGTAAAGTGAAAACGCGCCTGTTTAATGAAGGCTAACTGAATTGTCTCAAGTATAGAGCTGATTGGAAGGTACTGTTTATTGGTTGAATTGTTATATTAAAAGCTATACCATGTAAAAGAGTCACGACTTAATAGTAACACTACATTCTTTCAATTGCTCTAGAAACAATTCAACTTTATATTTTGTTACAGAGAAGATGTTTGCACCCAATTTTTATATCAGTATTGCTTTTGGATTAACTATTATATTTTTCTCAAGTAAGGCTATTGTAAACCTGGGATCAGATCCGGCAGTCTTTCTGTATTTAAATCTAGAACAGCGTTACTATGATACAAATGAATGGCTTCCACCTAGCTTAATTATGTTTGAGCTGCAAATGAATGCATATGCTGTATCTATGAATTTGCAAATACAAAGCAGGGATTCCTCTGGATAGCCGTCTGTGCATTGCTTTTTGTCTCTTGGACTTTTTAATATAGTAATAATCCTCTTTAAAATCAGGAGAAGATAATCAGAACACAAGGCTAACCACATGTAATGCAATGCTATTATTTCCTAACTACTCATAACTTTGAAATAATAGTAGAAATAGCAGTAATAAATGGGTTATTTAAGAAATAATCTACTATTAGGCCACTATTTAAAAGTTATAAAAATATTAAATATTATAACTGCAAGTCAAAAATTATAGCAAAATTCTTAAACTGAGGACACATTGAAAACATCTCCAGTTCTCCAATTTTTTTTTTTTTTTTTTTGAAACAAGGTGCTGCTTTACCTCATGGGCTCAAGTAATCCTACCTCAGCCTCCCAAGTAGTGGAATTAAAGGCATGAGCCACTGTGCCTGGCTAATTTGTGTGTGTGTGTGTGTGTGTGTGTGTGTGTGTGTGTGTGATTTTTTTGTAGAGACAGGGTCTTGCTATGTTTCCTAGGCTGGTATCAAACTCCTGGCATCAGGCAAAACTCCCTCCTTGGCCTCCCAAAGTACCAGGATTACAAGTATGGGCCACCATGGCTGGCCAGTTATCCAATCTTCTTGTTACATTTGGGCCACTGAGGTGATAAAATGCAAAAAAATTCTGAATGCATGTCCTAAGAATGGGAAGATTATATACTAATTACGTCAGATACCTACTGTCACCACCAACTGGGTGACTTCTTCACATGAATCAACCAGTAGCCTGGCTCTGCATGTGCTCATCCTCAACTCCAATGACAGGTATTTTGTCTTTCTGCAACCCAGCCCAGGATTCTGCCTCAAAGCTGCTGCATCAAATCTCTCCTGAGTTTCTAGCCCACCTCCCTGCCCTGTGGATTTCAAACTCAAGATTGCAGTATCAGTTCTCAACTTAGGCTCCAGCCTGCTGGTCCGCCGTACAAATTTCAAACGTGTAATACTCCACAATCACAGAAGCCAGGTCCTTAAGGTGTGTGCGTGCATGTGTGTGTGTGTGTGTGTGTGTGTGTGTTATGTGTGTGTTACTCTCATCAGGCTGCCAATAAAAATACCATAGATTGAGTGGCTTAAACAATAGAAATTTAATTTCACATAGTTTTGGGGGCTGGAAAGTCCAATATCAAAGCTCTGGAAGAGGTCAATTCTTGGTGAGGGTTCTCTTGCTGGCTTGCACATGGCATTTTGTCACTGTCTCATCACAAGGAGGAGAGAGCAGCCTGTCTAGTGTTCCGTCTTAGAAAAGCACTTAATCCCATCAAGAGGGCTTCACCTTTATGGCTTCATCTAAACCTAATTACCTACCAAAGGCCCCATCAACAAATACCATCACATAGAAAGTTAGGGTGTCAACATCTGTACTGAGGGAAGTGGGCACCATTTAGTCCATAGCCCACCATCTCTCTCTCTCACCTCTCTAGATGGATAGATAGGTAGATCAATAGATCAATATCCTATTGTTTTTGTTTCCCTGACTCCTACATCTCTTGCACTTTCTCATCTCTGAAATCCAGACTCCGTAATGGCATCCTCTGACCAAATCAGTCCTTCAAAGTCATTCACTTTCTTTTTTCTTTTTTTTAAGACAGGCTTCATCATGTTGGTCAGGCTGGTCTTGAACTCCCAACCTCAGGTGATCCGCCCGCCTTCGCCTCCAAAGTGCTTGGATTACAGGCGTGAGCCACCGTGCCCGGCTCAAAGTCATTCACTTTCTTACTGCCATTCCAGCTGCTCTTCATCTTCAGCGAGACCTCGAATCCCTAGGCCACTTTACTTTTTGCAAAATGATCAACTACCATCCAGCTTCAGTCCACCTTCAGCTGGGTACTCAATGCTGCCATTGCCACTTCCTCGTAAGTTATTCCAGGTAACGTCTCACTCTTCAAATCACTAAACTCATCCATGGCTTTCATTTTGCCCAACCAATTAGTACTTTTCTGTTCTCACTTTATTTAAGATTTTTGTGCCTTTTGACTCTATTGATTACCTGGGGCCCTACACATTATGTTTGCAATAAATTTGTTTTAAACAATATGTGAAGATTACTTTTACTACAATATATATGCTACAAGAATGCCATGGCACTCCATGGCCACTTACTTTACTTGGCCCTCCAGTGACTACTACAGTTTCTGGTCAGTAGCAGATGCTTAATAAAATCTTGTCAAAGGAATAAACCCTCTCGTGAAGAAACATTCTACATGGACTGACAATGACAGTCAAATGACAGAGTGAGAGAAAGGAATTATTATCATTAACGTAGAAAGTGGAGGAAATGCTGAGGCCAAAGTATTTAGTTAAGGATAATTCTGCCTCCTTCTATTCTCAATAAGTGGCAGCAAAGAGTCCCTTCAGCCTTTACGAATGATGACGTAGCGATGCCAAACACTCCATTCCATCCTACGAATTGAGCAAAGGACCCATAAACTTTCCTGTAAAATGAATCTTGTAGTAAAAGTAACCATCTCAGCATGCATGATGTCTAGAGACGCAGCCCGTTTAGTGGAAGAGACTTAATGGGAAACAGCAGATTTCAGTTGTAGTTCTGATTCTGGCTAATTTGCTATGTTTTCTAAGAGAAGTTCATTAACTTTCTTAGAATTCAGTTTCATTATTTGTGAAAAGATTGGATTTGATTATTTCTAAGGTCTCTTTGAGTTCTAAATTTCTATGCCAGTCTGATGAGATTTAAATTTTTAAAGCCCTTACTTGTTACTCATTCTTTAAGAATGTAAAAATTACCATACAGCACTTTTTCTTGCCCCAAAAAAAAAAGTTTCTTTGTCAGCATTTCAAGATGCTTAGACATAAACCTTTATACATCAATGCAAAAATACTGCTAATTTTTCAGTCACTTAAATCTTTCTAGTCTTCATAAAGACTAGGCTGTATTATTTATTATTTTAGAGGGACTAGTGATGAATAATGTAAACTAAGTCTTTAGAGTTGGGATGTATTTTACCTAAGTTTTTCCTCAAATTAGATGTTACAGAGTTTTATGCTAGATTATTATATGAAACTAAAACAATGCAAGCAAAGGCATATAACATCTATTAGCACCTTGTATTTATAGAAAACTTATTTTGAGAATAATGGCCATTCACGCTGCTATTTTAATCTCCTAAATTGAGGATTAACATTACAACCAACATTAATACATGGTGCATTTCCTTTCAGATTAAAAAGTTGCCCACTATAAAAAACATTCCCAATACAAAAAAAAAAGTATTCTAAACTTTCATCAACAGTTATTATAAGCAATATTTAATGCAGTCATTCATATTATACAAGTATGTTGAAATTAAATTTTTAAAAGTCAGAACAGAATATGAAATGTCACATAAAACTAATTAATTGAGTAATCTTGATTCAACTCTCTTAGTCTGTTTTCCCCCATTTGTCAAATAAAGGGCTTCGATTCACTGATTTGAGAAAAAGGATTTTGTGACTCCACGAGGAGAGGAGGGTAATTAATACATGACATGGAATTTAAGCTAGACCTGAAATGTATAGGGTCGTCGCAGAAGAAGAGAGAGACAGGACGCCCAGGCAGAAAATCCAGCTCAGATGTAGCCTGACTCATTTCTTCACTACCCACTCCAAAGAGCATTGACCAGACCCTCAGCAAGGTAGCTTGACCAGCCGGTGTTCATATTCTGTAGAGAACATTACCTAAAAAGAGCCACAGATTTTGGTAGCTGTATCTCAGTCAGCCCACAGGGATGCACCAGGGACAAAGTCAGGGAAATAAATACACCAATTTCACTTTTCTCCCACCTTCTGATGTCTGTTTTTTGGGTGAAACCAAACAGGAAGCTGAGGGCTGGGAAGTTGCTCAGTCATGGGCACAGACAGGGTGGAGAAGGGGAGAAAAGGGACCTGGGAGGGACAACAGGAGACAGCATCACAGAACAGGGTGAAAATGCAAAATTACCCTTGTTTGGTTAGGATGTGCAAATAAATAAACAAAAGCATCGTTTAAAAAGTAAAAGCAAGTCATTAATCAAAAACTGGTGGAATCTTGGTGTACAACTCCCCACTGCTAAATTTGAATGGCAAAATAAGCCAAAAAAAAAAAAAAACAAAAACTGGCAGATCCAAAATAAACTAGATAGAAATGAAAAGTATAAAATTAAAGAAAATTAAAAATTGTCATAATTGAAACAAGAATAAAAATCCTGAAAATAAAAAATATAATCAATTAAATACTTAAATCTGAATAGACTAAACTATCATAAAATAGAGATTTTTTATAAGTTGAAAGAAAGTAGTAAGAAATTCACACAGATCAATCCACAGAGAGAAAAACAGATTATGATCATGTGAGAACAGTTAAGAGGCACAAAAGGTAGATTATAAAAAAAGATGGCACGTATCTAGTTACATATTCTGAAGAAGAAATTAAAGAGAAAATTGCTTAAGATCTAACTTTTAAAAAGGTAATAAATCACTGTAACTTTAGAGGTTACAGAATCTAAAGAAAAAAACAGGAGTCCTCAGATTCAAAGTACAATATGAACAATGTTCATACACAATAATCAGTTATAGTTCCATAAAACAGAAACAATTAGAAAATGGGATTTTAAAAAATAGCCTTTAAAGTAGTATTAAAAAGTCAAGTATGTGGAAATAAATCTAATGAATGTATAAGGACTGCATGAGAAAATCTATAATGCATTATTACTGAGAGAAATAAAAGAGGACCTGTATAAAGGAAGAGCATGCCATTGTATCACTTCTATTGCCACAGTAATGTTGCATCAGTAACCACCATGAACTCTGTGGCTTAAAAGGGCATGCATTCATTTAGCTAAGTTCCCACACTGGTTATTTAGTCAGATGAGTTCTTCTGGGCCAGATGGAAGTTACCTGTATCTGGAGGTTGGCTGGCTGCAAACTGGGATTGGGAGTGGGGGCGGGATTAACATACCTGGAAGTCAGGAGGCTGCCTGTTGAGATGACTTGGTTCTGCTCTAGGAGTTTTTTTGTATCTCTTCACTGGACTAGCTTGAGCGTGTCCTAATCACAAAGGGAAAGGAACAACAAGAAAAACAGAAATGCAGAAGTGCTCTTCAATCTTCTGCAGCAAGTTTGCTAACATTCCAGTAAACGAAGCAATTTACCTTCTAATTCTTGAGAGGAGCTGCAAAGTCATATGGCAGAGTGTGACTGCAGGGAGAAGCAAGGAACTGGTGCCATTAATGTCATCAACCTACCAGAACCATGTTTGTGGACAAGAGGACTCCAATTGTAAAAGTTGTCAATTCCCCCAAGTCCATGATGCTCTAGGCTCATCTTTTATTTCCCCTACCACAACCCCAGATCAGCCATTTCTCCAATGAACCCTGAGAATGGGTTTGTAAAATTATTTTTAAGTATCCATTGCATTCCTGCTTTACATGGAATGGAATATGTAAATACACATGTAATGTTCACTCTCACCAAAAAAGTCTCAACAAATTTCAAAGAATCTCTGTTAAAGAGAACATGTTTCCTGACAAAAATCAACAAAGTATTAGGGTTTTTGAAAAATAATTTTTTTTCTAGCAATACTTAATAAGGAGAAATAGACCAAATTATTATTACAAATAAAAGGAAATATAACTACAGATACAATAAGATTTTTTTTAGTGTAAGTGAATGGTAGAAATACCTTTATGGAAATATATTTGAAAACCTAAAAAAGTTATATTTTCCAGAAAATATATAAATTACTATTTTTTTCTGTATGAAATTGAAAAGGTGAATGTACAGTAGTCATTAACAACACTAAAAGTAATCAAAACTTTTGCCTTGTTCTCCCCTAAAATCATAAATAATTTATAATTTATACTCTTTTAAAGAATCAAAAAAGAGTGAAACATCCTTCACAAATACTATTTGGCCAAGATTAACTTGATATACAAACTACATAAAGACAATACAAAAACAGAAAATATTTTCAACAAAACTCCTTTGTGAACATAAATGGAGAAATTATAAAAATAATAGTAAATTAAATTCAGTACAGTATATTTTTATTTTTTAAAAAAATCAGTGATTACTAATAGGCTATACACAATCAAATTTGACAAAAGGATAAAAGATTAATATATGACTCAATAACATCCTAAAAACAAGCTGATAGAAATATAATTTGAAAAATAGGATTATATTAACCACACAGTCAATACATCAGAATATCTAATAAAGGTGCACCAAATGCATATTTTGGCCAAAGGCCAAGTGCCCAAGTGTTAAAATCAATACATGACCACGGTTGGAACAAAGCCACATACGATTACCATGATGAACTTCTAGAATGAAATCTGAATCAATCCGAAACCTCACAAAAAATACAAATTTCATTATTACTTTACTATTTAAAATATTTTTCTCCAGGTAATAACAGGGATGAAAAAACTGTAAAAAACAATTTTTAAAATGTTTGTTGTCAGATTTATTTTTTATTTCATAATGCAAGAAAAATTATTTTTCCACACTTTCAGCTGCTAGGTTATGTTGCTTGTACAATTGTGGTTTAAGGGGAAGCATTCATTTCCTAAAGGTAGTTAAGTATCTAAAAATTAGAGTTCTTAGGTTCCTTTCTTCAATTTTTTAAATACTGTGCACTGAACAATTGCACAAAGATTAAAATTATCATATAACTGCTAGCATTCTGTCTTATAGTATTTAAAATGTAAGTATTGTTATTAATTCTTTAATAGCTAACATGCTCTCTCTTAATATTCTAACTTTATTTTCAAATTCTAATTTAATTTTCAAATGTATTTTTCTACATATCTATTTGAAAGTTTATAATAGCTTATTCATGATAATAACATTTTATAGTCATTATTAATTACTATAGTGTTGTACTCTTGCAATACATTTAAAAACTTTTATTTCAAAATAACATAGCATTTTACCACAAAAAGAATATGAGAATTTTTACTCTGAGTAACATCTAGAACGTTTACATATACTTGAAAATGAATATTATTTAGATATTCACAATAAATACATAACATGTCTTATTGGTACTACTGATGTGTAACTTCGTTTAAATATGAAAGAAATCTTTGCAATCACAGAATTATTGATCATACTCAAGTTCAAGTATGCTGAAATTATATCAAAGATGACTTTATGCTATTTTGCCTTCTAAAAATCAAGGCTTAAGCCACACCGAATAGCTGGTTTGGCTGAATATCAACCCAAACAAAATCTCCATACAACTCTAATAACTAGAAATAAATTTAACAGGAATTATCATCATAACTTCTTGAGTTATGGTGGTAATTAAGGACATGAATAGATAGAAATAAATCTTGCTCAAGGATGAAAAGTTATAATATTACAAAAATATAATTCTTTCCAAATTAATTCATAATTTCAATTAGACTTCAAGGAAAATTCTAATGAAGGCTTTCATAGAACTTGACAATCTTAACCTAAAATTTACATGAGAAAGCGATGTTGCAAAAATAAGTTTTTTTAAAAAAAATAAGAAAGACCACAATGGGAGGCCATCTCGAAGAAAGGAAACCTTTTTCTAATTTGGAATGATGGTACCACATGAGTTTGCCATCACTCTAAGGGTTTTGTCCTAACAGATATCAAGCCTTACTAGGCAAATATAAATTAGACCTATGCAATTGAACACAGAAGGAAACTTGATGTCACAGAGGAGGCATGAAAAGTAAATGAAGAGTACATTTTCCAATAAATGTTATCAGGAGGATGCAATAAAAGTATGTAATAAAAATGAAATTAAGATTTTATACATGATAAAAATATAAATAGAATATATAAATAGAATGGATCTACAATCCATTCTAAGTGAATTCAATACCTAATCTACAAACCTTTGAAAAGAAAATATAGTGGAATATCTTTATGACTGCATGGTTGAGAAAGATTTCTTAAATAGGATACAAAAAGCTCAAAATATTGAAAAGATTGATTGAATACATGAAAATTTTAACTCTTCAAGTTGATACCATTCACAAGTAAAAAGACTAGCCACCAATTGTAAAAGTCATTTGCAATTCAAGTAACTAACAAAGGAACTGAATACAATAATAAACAATCCTAGTAATTAATAAGAAAATAAGCAAAAAAAAAAAAAGAAAATATAAAAGAATGTAACTAATCCAGTGATGAAACCAAATGTTCAATAAATGTATGAAAAGATACTCAACCTCATTTCTAAGTGTGGAAATGAAAAAGAAAACAATAGTGAAAAACATATCCATCAGATTAATAAAACAAAAATATTTTATAATATAATTGACAAAATTGTGGAAAAATAGAAACCTTGTACACATTGATGGAAAGATAAATTTATAAAAAAATACCATGGAGGGCAACAGGACAATATCATGGTGAAGCTGTAGATATGCACAACATTTAAATTTCCAGGTGCATTATCTTCAAAAGAAATGAAGCACACGTGCATAAGCAGACAGAGGGTGGGATATTAACATACGGTGTTTGTAATATGAAACACTGGACACAGGCCTAATAGCTCATCAGAAAAAAAAAAAAAAAAGGAATGGATAGGCCGGGCACAGTGGCTCACACCTGTAATCCCGGCACTTTGGGAGGCTGAGGCAGGCAGATCACGAGATCAAGAGATAGAGACCATCCTGGTCAACATGGTGAAACCCTGTCTCTACTAAAAATACAAAACTTAGCTGGGCATGGTGGCACGTGCCTGTAATCCCAACTACTTGGGAGGCTGAGGCAGGAGAACCACTTGAACCCGGGAGGCAGAGGCTGCAGCCAAGATCATGCCACTGCACTCTAGCCTAGTGACAGAGCAAGACTCTGTCTCAAAAAAAAAAAAAGAATGGATAATGAACTTTGGTATATTCTATCAATAGCATAATATAGAGCACTTAAAAGGAATGAATCAGAGATCTACTCATTAATGTGGTGAAAACTCAAAAATAGAATACTGAACAAATAAATGCAAATTAAATAATAGTACGCATATTCTCATGTTATTTTTATAAACAAAGTACACAAAATGTTACATTATGTTTATGGATAATTTATAAAGTAATAGTATAAACGCATACATGAAATTAATAAGCAGTCTGATATGAATATATCAGGGTATGAATAGAGGGAAGGGAGGTAACCAGGAAAGGGTAGCCAAGGTACTACAATTCTTTCTGTAACATTTAATAACTTCAGGCGGGGCATGTTCGCTTATACCTGTAATACCAGCACTTTGGAAGGCTGAGGCAGGTGGATCACTCTGAGCCCAGGAATTTGAGACCAGCCTGAGAAACATAGTGAAACCCCATCTCTACAAAAAATATAAAACATTAGCCTGGCATGGTGGTGTGCACCTGTAGTCCCAGCTACTTGGGAGGCTGAAGTGGGAGAATCACTTGAGCCTGGGACATCAAGGCTGCAGTGAGCCGTGATCACAACACTGCTCTACAGCAGGGTGACAGAGTGAGACCCTGTCTCAAAAAAAAATAAAACTGGGTTGTTACAGTAAATACTACATGATTTTCCTCCTACATGTCTGTAAAATGCCACCTTTGATTAAGAAACAAGGATGCACAGGAGTGACGCTTAGCTGCATTTACCAATCAGTAAAAGAAAAGATAAAGTCATTTCCATTTTGTTGCATTCAGAAAATAATTTTTCTAGGAAAAATAAGACTCTTGTCTAAAACAGAAATAACCCAGACAAAATGTGGCTGATGACTTAATGAACTAATAGCAAAGATTAGCGATTCCTTTGAAATTTGTAAATTATCAAATTTATGTATGATGCTTATAAATTTATGTTTAGGTAAAAATCATAAGACATTTTTTAGTGAAAACCGAGAGTTAAAATTGAGTTATTCTATGGAAAACATGTTATTTAAAAAAAATATTTTTGTAATCATTTAAATACCTGAATCACAATGATTTTAATTTACCAAAATTATTTATCTTATAGGTAACTATGATTATTTGCCCTATACTTCCAATTGCGCTTTCAACTACAAGTTGAGATATTAGCTAGTGCCAACATTTCTTATTTATAAAATCGCATGCACCCCGTTCCCATTTAGCATAGTGAATACTCATTTGTAAACAAAATGGTGATACATTATGATAGCCAAAGGGCAAAGCTTTACCTGAACAGAGATTCATCATCTTTTAATGCAGCACAGCTTGATACTTGCAATATCATCAAGCACTCTGAAAGGTTCTTGGCAGAGATTGATGACCTGAACAATTACTGAAGCTTAATAACAGCGTTAACAACTGCAAGTCGAGCTCACACACCACAAAATAGCACTCGTGTTTTCCTCCATGCTTATTGTTGGCCAAGTTATATCAGTATTTTGACCAGAGAAAATGTTGGACAAAGTTACAATTTTTTATTATTTTATATTAGTAGCATAGGGGTCATAGAGATTGCTATATTAGCAGTACCATAGCAAAAATACTTCACTTGCAAAGCAACTAAAATAAAACATTATGCAACAATTCATTAATGGGTTTATCAAGATAGCTTGGCCAGGCGAGGTGATTCACGCCTATAATCTCAGTACTTTGGGAAGCCGAGGTGGGCTGATCACGTGAGGTCAGGAGTTCAAGACCAGCCTGACCAACACGAAGAAATCCTGTCTTTACTAAAAAAATACAAAATGAGCTGGGCATGGTGGCACATGCCTGTAATCCCAGCTACTCAGAAGGCTGAGGCAGGAGAATTGCTTGAACCTGGGAGGCAGAGGTTGCAGTGAGCCGAGATTGGGCCATTGCACTCCAGCCTGGGCAACAAAAGTGAAACTCCACCTCAAAAGAAAAAAAAAAAAGATAGATTTATATTGACTCTGTGACACAGAGACAGCACTAACTGGAAATCTAGAAAGAAAATAATATGATGCTGGCCAGTATGTTTTAATGTTAAACATGTCTAAAAATCTTTGATATATTTATTCATGCCACTGGTAACATATACCATGAAATAACTGTATCAAAAAATGATTTTCTGGATGTCGTTTTCTTTTTCTAGAGAATGCTTTGTTTCCTATGATCAATTTGATAGTTTTATGAAAGCATATTTTGCTGTAAGTACCTCTATTTGAACTAAAAAAAAATCCATATATATTTTATGTAGCTGATTTCAATAATTTCACTGAGAAGTATTAGAAATGATGGTGTGACTTCTTACAAACCAAGCATTATTAGGTAAAGACACGGCTTCTGTCATACTCCAAAAGCAACTGAACTGTAAACACCGTGGTTGATTCACAGTTAGTTCATAACTTAGGATTTTTATCCTTTTTCAGATCTCTGCACATGTACATAAAATTCAAGAGCACAACTGAATAAAATACAAATCCCTGAGTGACAATTTAAAATTTAAATTTTGTTGTGAGCATTACCAACAAAAGCGAGCCATTAAAAAGGTTATTTCTCTACTAGTGAATTAATGATAGAAGGACAACCAGTGTAAACTATTCTGCAGACAGTCCAATAATGAAAACATAGCTAAAGCAGTAAAGCTTGCCAACCACTGATGAGACTCAGGAGAAATTTCTTAACAGATGTTTCCCTGGGCAAATATATACTTTGCCTACTCTGATTATGATGGCCTTGAGAATTCGTGATTTGGTTCAACACTCAGCTACTCTTCAGCAGCCTCATAAAAATATGATTCGTACAAAGGATATATTCTATATTTTCCTTTCCTATGAACCAATATCTAACATATTTATAGTTCTCAGTCCCATATGGTGAGGCAGTAGTCCAACAGCACTGTTTATAACACTATAATCAAGGTTGTGTCAGCATTTTATTAGAAAAGGATAGAGGCAAAGCCTTTTTGGATTTTTTTTTGTTTTCATTTTTTAAGCTTCCCTTAGTTGAGTGCCCACTCACTGCAATAATCTGCTCTGACCTTCCATGTGCTTCCTGCTAAGAATTTCTGATGTCTTGTGCTTGGTTGAATGATTAGTGTACAAACAGTTTAAAAGAGCTTTTATTTATTAAAAAAAAAAAAAAGCAAAACAAAAAACAGGAAATGGTTCCTGATAGATACTTTAACCTTGCAAGTTCATGTCTAATCATTATCATATTCTAAAGACTTCTCTTTTTTTTGAGATGGAGTCTCACTCTGTTTCCCTGGCTGAAATGCAGTGGCGCAATCTCAGCTCACTGCAACCTCTGCCTCCTAAGTTCAAGCAATTCTCCTGCCAAAGCCTCCCAAGTAGCTGGGATTACAGGTGTGCACCATCATGCCTGGCTAATTTTGTGTATTTTTAGTAGAGACAAGGTCTCACTATGTTGTGGCCAGCCTGGTCCTGAACACCTGACCTCAGGTGATCCACCTGCCTCAGCCTCCCAAAGTGCTGGGATTACAGGTGTGAGCCAGCACACCTGGCCAAGACTTCTTTCTGGAAGTAGCATGAGCAGGAAAATGTTGGGGAGGTTTGTGATAGCAATAAATGTATACAGAAAAGAGTGAAGGTCACAATTGTTGCATCCCATTGTAATGCCTATCCTGGGCATCTCTGCAGTGTTCCTAATATCTATTTGGGTGCATTAAAGCCCTAGTAGTTTTAATCCTTTCTTTCTAAAAATCTTCCATTGTCTAGTTTTGTATGCAATGAGAAATATTAAAATATGCGCTTACTAGTTGTGGGACTTTGGGCAATTTGTTTAATTGCACCCCCACCTCAAATTCTCTGAGTATTGAATGTGGATAGTAAGAATATCTACTTCATCAGACTACATAGAAATGAATAATGCATTTGTTCATGCTCAGTTCCTGGCATATGATTTTCACCACCATCCTCTCCACCCTTGCCTACAATGGCTCCATTATAGTTACTACCGAGGTCTCCCCATTCTGCAATTGCCTGGCTTAAAGTGCAGATATCAAACTCTCTACTCAAAGCCAAAAGCCAATCCTTTTTAAACATTCTAAACTGTTTTTTTTTTCTTTTCTCTTTTTTGGGGTTATTTATTTATTTATTTATTTATTTTTGAGACAGAGTTTTGCTCTTGTTTAATGGGCGAGAGTGCAATGGTGCGATCTCCGCTCACCACAACCTCCGCCTCCTGGGTTCCAACGAGGCTCTATGAAAGGGAAAGACCATGTCTATTTTACTGACATAGTGCCTCATACCTGCCATAGATGTGTGTGTTTCATAGAGCTATCAAATAGTTATGACATTATGCATACTTACACAACTACTTAAATGACAATAATTTCATCTTTGAAGCTGTAAATTCAATTTCCGATATGGCTTGTAAGTGAAGTAGACAAACTTATTCTGATATTATTTTATCTTAACAGTTTTTACATGAATCATATTAGAACTAACGGTCCACTTTTTTTTTTTATTATTATTTTTTTTCTTAGAAGCCCAAGATCAATTTTTTTTTCTTTTGTTTTAATGCAGAGACAGTGTCTCTCTACATTGTCCAGGCTGCTCATAATCTCCTAAGCTCAAGCAGTCCTCCTGCCTCAGCCTCCCAAAGTGCTGGGATTGCAGCTGCGAGCCACTGTGCCCAGCCAATACTCACACTAAAACTGGGACACACGCACTGTTACTATCAAGATGCATCAATTAAGCTGCCTAAACCCAGTGAATGGTAAAAAACCCCAAACCCAGAGAAATCTTGAGCCAAAGTAGAATTCAGCACACCTCTCTACACTGCCTTGTCATAGCTTGGATATTTTACTAAATCCCTTTCATTGCTAAACCAAAATTGTCCCCACCCGTTCTCACTCCTAATTTATATTTCCAGAATCTCTCGCACTACATTGACATCTCTTTTCCAACTCTTTTTAAAAGAATAATTGCATGTGCATAATTAAAAAGAAGAGGTATCTGGCTGACTAGTATTTTCCACTTATATTTGGAATATTATGCATTTTTAGGTCACCCAAAAATCTGAACGAACAATCTCTTCTACAATTTACTGACAGCCCAGTGATAATTTGGCTGTATCCAAAATTTATCAAAGGCAAATAACCAACAGAACAGCCTTTCACCATAATGTCGGAATCACTAGCACATATTCCAGGCTTTGTTAATCAGGTTTTTTTTTCATTTGTATTCTCAAATTTGACAGGCAATAGATTCAATAACATCATCTTTAGAAAACTGGCATTAGTGCATTATTATCACAGAATCTAAATATTTCAGTGTGTCCTGATAGGCAAGAACATTCAAATCTTTCAAGTCAAAGATTTCCCTCTTACCAAGAGATAATTCACAGGTGCCATCTTCCCTTACCAATTGTAACATTCTCAGCGGTGGAAAGCTGCCAGAGTCATTAACCGGCTCTGCATTATGCCATTTCTCTTGCTGTCTAACCTGTCACCTGCAGGCTTTCTGCAGTCTTTTCTAGCCTTCAGACTCCCTCTCAGACGTGTATCAGTAACTGGTGCCTTGCCTTCCTCCCGGAGCCTAACAGGCTGCTATTCTGCCATCGCCCTCCTGGGAGCGCTGCTGGACCGCGAGCCTGCTCTGGATGTTTCCAGCTGAGTTCTGCCAAACTCCAGCCAGCCCAGGAAGAGAAATGTGCACTCTGTTAGAGCAACAGTGCCTGCTTTTAACCAGTGCTATAGGCCATGGATTTTACTTCTGATTCTAAACGACAGCTTGTTTATATGAGGTACAAACGTTGGGCACCCTAAAGGTAGCTACGTTCTTTTTTCTAGGTGGTAGTTTTGCAAAGAACATGCACTGTCAGTGCAAACCTATTAGTCTTAACTCTTCATTAAGACAATGTAAGCCTCCTTTTTGACTAAATGTTATTAAAATGCTGGTCCTTTTTTTTTTTTTGCTTTTTAATTCATATTTTAAATACAGATGAAATAGCAAACAGTTTACTAATTCTATCAAAGAATTATGTATTAATAACATTTTATATCTGCATTTCACTGCATCAGTAGTCTTCGTAGTAAATACTATCATAAATATCTACATATATATTTTCTACCATTTACATAGCCAATGAGCATTGTATAGGTTTGAAAAGATTTCTTTTGGTAGCTTCCATCAACAATACTGTGAAACACTTAATAGTATCTCTGTCACATGTCTTTTCCTTTTCTTTATAGTAATACATGAAGAGTTTCTAAATTTGCTTGATATATATATATATCTCATATTTACTTACAGTAAAACATATTTTAATTTTAAATATTTTAAATGTAAATATAGTTTCTGTTATCCACAAGGTATCTGTGATACAAATGAACTAGCTGAAGTAATCAATAAAACATCTGTTGAAAGGAAGAAATACTCTTTTATAAATGTGCTGCATATTATCATGACTATTACTATGAAAGCACAAAAAGCAGACTAATATTTCCAAAACATAAATAGGATAATGTCACATCCTTGCTGAAATGTTATGGTGACTTCCCACTGAAATTAAAACAGTGTGCAAAATTTTGCATGGTTTATTTTGTGGACGTGATGTGGGCCCCGCACTCTCCAGCTTCTTTTTGCTGTGTCCCGTGTTCCTTTTCCTTGCCCTGTGGCCAACTTCTGAGCTCGTACTGCAATGCGCTTCTTCCAGTTCCTTCAACAGTATAAGGCTGCACTTCCTCTGCCTCGGTCCTTGGGCAGTTTCCCTTACCTAGAATGCCTTCCCCTCCCTCTCCTGGCCAACCACTTCCCTCCTTTCAGGTCTCCGCTTAAAGGTCATTTCATCAGAGTCCCACCCTGACTTTCCCACCACTGCTGTCTCTCATAACACCCTCTGCTGTTCTGTCATAGCACCTGTCACATTTGTGGGGTTTGGTAGGCATTTGTGTGAGTAGATGTCTCTCATTTCCACTAAAGTCAAAGTGGGGACCATAGCTTACTGTTAAAACTTGGCTTGTATACAATGGCTAATTAAGCTCATAATCCCAGCTTGGCCCTCTGCTAACTCTGTGGCCTTATTTTTCTCATATGTAAAGTGTGATGATGGTTCAGTAAGTATATATACATATTACTTTTATATATACATTTTTACATACGACATATATACACATAGTGTATAATTTGGAAAAGTTGCCTTTAGCAACTTTTATCAATGATACTGTGAAGCACTTCATAGTGTCTATCACATATCTTTCCACATACTGTGTATATATAATATGTATATAAGAATATATATAAATATACGTGAATCACTTATAAAAGGTCTACAGTAATTATTACACAGGTGCTTGCTTACATGGTATTTTGTTCATTACCAAATGTTCAGTGGCTACCAAATAGTAGCCTTTGAAAAGTACCATTATCTGAATTTGTGAATGAAAATATTTTCATTGTCCCTATAGGGAACTGGATACCAAACATTTCCAGTCCACTGGGACAAAGATCTTAATTTTCCTGAGAGTTGTGGAATAAGAATAGTAGCGAGAACAAGTGGGATGGGGAATGCAGCAGACAGGCCTCTGAAATCAGTTTCCATTCTCTTTTGCCATTCTCTTCTTCTTTTTTTTTTTTTTTGGAAAGAAAGAAAAAGAGAGAAAAGAAGAAAGAAAGAAAGAGTGAAAGAAAGAAAAAAAATAAAGAATGTAAGAGAGAAAGAAAGAGGAAGAGAAAGAGGGAGAGAGAACGGGATTCTTGTTCTATTGCCCAAGCTACAACGCAGTCTAGAAATGGGTATTAAACACCTCTTTTATGCCAATAATTGTGCTTAACAATGGAGACAGGAAGGAATAAGGAATGAAAATAACAAACAAGCAGCCAACCAATATTTTATTTAAACCTGTGAAATGCTATGCAATTGCTGAGGAGTGATTTACTTCCAATTATGTGATCACTTTTAAAATAGGTGTAATGTGATACTGAGAAAAATGTATGTTTTGTGTTCTTAATGTATTGCAAACGTTTGTTGTGTTGTGTGCTTTCTCCATGAAGGCACTATTCTAGGCACTAGAAATACTCATAAATAAAACAAGTATTATGACCCTGCCATGAAGCAGCTTACACTTAGAGTCTAGCAGGATCAACTTAGAAAAATAAAATTATAATATTATTGTCAGCTTAGTAATTTTTGGAAAGGAATTCAATAAGCCACAAAGTTATGTATGGTGTGTGCATGTGTGTGTGTGCCTGTGTGTGTGTGTGTGTGTGTGTGTATGTGTATCTTTGTGTAAAAGAGACACAGATTAGCTCTGGAGGCATATCATCACCATTATAACTTAATAATATTTTGAAATTCTGAATCTAAATTATAAATTAAGAATTTAAACTGAATACTTTGATAAAGAAGAGGTAAAGTTACTATTAAACATTTGTATACATTTGTATTCAATATAGCTAGTGTATAACCACAATAAACTCTTTATATAAATATTAAATACTAAATATATGCGAGTTAAATATGAACATTAAGAAAATAAAATCGAAATGGATACCACTTAAAAAAAATAAAATAATGAAATACTGAAATCTCCAACAAATATTAAATTTAAAATTTACACTGTCCCTATGAAGAGAAAATGAAAGTTTCCATAGTAAGGTGTGGGGTTGAAGAGTGTTCCCCTAAAATTTATGTCTGCCTGAAACATCAGAATGCAATCTTCCTTTGGAAGTAGGGCATTTGCAGATGTTGTTATATAAGATGAAGTCATAGTGGATTAGGGTGGGCCCTATATCCAAGGACTGGTATCCTTATAGAAGGCCATGTGAAGGCACACATGGGAGAAGAAAGCCACGTGACAACAGAGGTAAAGATTGGAATGATGCAGGTATAAGCCAATGAATGTCAGGGACTACCTGGAACCATGAGGAGTTAGAAAAACACAAGGAAGTGTTCTTCCCTAGAGCCTTCAGGAGGCGCATAACCCTACCACCACCTTAATTTTGTACTGGTAGCCTCCAGAGAGTGAAAGAATAAATTTCTGTTGTTGAAAGACATCCAGTTTGTGATGCTCCATTATGGCTGCCCTAGTAAACTAAGGCAATTCAAAATACATAAAATACTTTACAGTGTCCAATAGTTCATCTATTATATGGAAATGTCAGTGCCACGTGACAAAAGTATACTTCTGAGGTCATACGACTCTTGATGATGAAATGTTTAGGAAAACAACATCCAACTCTATGGAGTATAAAATAATTACTATTGATGTTTTATTTCATACTGTCATTAATACTTGTCTTTGAATATACTGCATTAGCCCTGGTTATAGAACAAGTGCTCACTGGCTGACAGATACTAGTTCTGAGTTGCCCCTTCTATTACAGTCTCTAAACCTAATCACAAAACATTTTGACTGAGAATTATTTTAACTCTGAGAGCTTTTGGGGAAAAAAAGAATAATAATTGCTCCTAGGGGAGCAATCTCTATCTGAAGACTTTTTAAAGTATTCTTTTATTAACTTAATCAGTGTAATGTTGTCAAACCATTGCCAAGAATAAAAAATTGACTTATATGTATTGACTTTGGAGGCCAAAGTGAAGCTTACTGAGCTGGAAAGTGAGTCAGTGATATATTCTTCCTTGTGTATATGCAGAACCTCAAGGTAAGTATGTCTCTTCAGCAGCATTCTAACCATCTAGCACTTTAACAAAAGACTGATGCACAATATTTGTTAAGTGCAAGCAATGAAAAAAACACTTTGCTTATTTAAATACGTTCAAAATGTAGCAAACCTTTCAGCTCTTAAACAGCATTAGACACATAAAATCAACAGCTTTTGATGGCTACTGGTATTCTGACTGAGGTTTGCTTTGACTCAATTATTACTGAAATTGACTGCAGTTTATCAGTGAGTAAACAATGTTATCATGGTTTGAGGCTAAGTAATTTGATCTTTTCTAAAAGTTTATTCTTAATACTGTACTATTTTCTTTTATCCTTCTTGTTCTTATCTTCACTGTCATCATAATCCTCATTCAACATCTATTACTTCAAGTTAGGCTAGTTGATAACTTTAACTGATACAGATATAATAATGTCTTGGTCCATCTGTACCGATATAAAAAATACCACAGACTAATTAATTTATAAACAATAGAAATTTGTTTCTTACAGTTTTGGAGCCTGAGAAGTCCCAGATCAAGGCACCAGCAGGTTTGTGTCTGGTGAGGGTCCCATATTTCTGCTTTCAAGATGGTGCTTCAAACACTGTGTCCTCACATAGCTGAAAAGCAGAAGAGCAAAAAGAGCCTCGTTCACTCCAGCCCTTGGTAAAGCATTAATCTATTCACGATGGCAGAGCCCTCATGAGAAAATTACCTCCTAAAAGGCACCACCTCTTAATACCACTATAATGGATATTAAGTTTCAACACCAGAATTCTGAAGGGCACTCAGACCATAGCAAATAGCGAATACAGATCTTACATTTGTTAAGGCAAAAAAAAAAAAATGGAAAAATGGACTATTTCAATGCAGTGTGGTATGTGATGGTACATGCCAGTATAGTCTGCCAACATAGTACAAAACAAGGACACTTCACCTGTATTTGGTGTCGATAATTTCATCAGGATAATTCCTGTTCCTCTCTGTTATTTCAGTTTAGTTAATCTTCTGCTAAAGAGTCACACTGGAACTCCGGGGAAAGACAGAGCATGGGGCTTTGAAGAACTAAAGGAAATTTAATATGACTACATGAAAGAAGAGAATGAAATTTAGTGTAGCTCAAGTACAGAGTTCAAACCTGAAAGTGGCGATAAATGAAGCAGGTGTTGCATTATTGGAGCTAGAGCATATACGGTCTTGTAAACTCTTCTATCATATGTATTTCTTCCCCTAAATGAAGCTAAGATTCTGCAAGTTTCTTAGATTCTCTATGCTCTCTTCTACCTCCAGATGTACACATACTGGTTCCCCAAGCTACAGTTAACCTAGTCCTATTCTTTGCCTGCATAATTTCAACCCATCTTTTAGGTCCCATGTAGTATATCACTTCCTCAGGGAAATTTTAGAGTGACATACTGAATCCAAAGATAGTCTGCAATAATCCACACTCTATATAATCTCTATTCCTTGAGTGTGGGCAAGTCCCACTAATATTATGGAATATCTCTCTAAGATTAGGTTACTGATCAGCTGTTTTTCTGTTAATTCAAAGGGATATTATCCAGGGTAGGCCTGACCTAGCCAGAGTAACACTTAAAAGAAGGTGAAATATCAGAGAACTCTCACTGCTGGCCTAGAAAAGCAAACAGTTACACTGTGAGCTGTCTTTACAGAAGGTCACAGGAAACCTCAGTCATATAACCACTAGGAACTGAATTCTGTCAGCAATTTTGATTAAGTTTGTAAAAGGGCTCCATATTAACCCATTTTCCTGCTGCTATAAAGAACTCCCCAAGACTGGGTAATTTATAAAGGAAAGAGATTTAACTGATTCACAATTCAGCATGGCTGAGGAGGCCTCAGAAAACGTACAATCATGGCAGAAGGCAAAGGGGAAGCAAGGCACCTTCTTTATAAGGCAGCAGGAAGGAGAAGTGGCAAGCAAAGGAGAAAGAGCCCCTTATAGAACGATCAGACCTCCTGAGAACTCACTCACTATTAGGAGAACTACATGGGAAAAAACCACCGTTATGATTTATTTACCTCCACCTGGTTTCTCCCTTGGCACACGGGAATTATGGGTATTATAATTCAAGATGAGATTTGGGTGGGGACACAAAGCCTAACCATATTAGACTCTGAATTCCAAATGAGACTGCAACCCCAGCCAACATCTGATTTCTGTCTTACAATACCCTGAGCAAAAAACCCAGTTGTGTCTAAATTCCTGAAAAAAAATGAGAAGTAAATTTATTGTCTATTTAAGCTGCTAAATATATAATTTTGATGCATCAATAGGAAACTAATAGACCTCTCAAACCCTCACTAGAAGCTTTTCCTTACATATTACCATAGCATTCTGTTCTTTCTGTTTTGTTCATCACTGCACCAAGTACTATACCTGGCCATAATATTCGCTCAAAACATATTTATTAACCAAATGAGTCAGGGGGAACCATTGAACAGTTTTAAGCATTAGAATGAAATGACAGTAAATACCCAGAACACTAATTATAATTACAAGCAATTTTGTACATAACCTGTTTCCAACTTAATTGTTAACTCCATCTCTCACCATGGGCAGACTTCTCAATCAGCACTACATATTTTAGACATTTGTCTGACACTTGTGTTTTTCTATGTGTGCCACTTCTCTGATAATTTATTCTTTTTTGCCTGTTTTCCCCATTTTCTTATTTCGACTTGAAAAGCACTCAGTCCCAAGTATTGCCCACCCTTAATGGACCCAACTTGCTATGGGATCAGTAAAGCCTTCATTTTCAATTCTGCTTTCCATGAGTGTCACCCTTGGTATTCATAGGACAGAAATGCTCTCTCAATGTTCCTGCCTGCAGGAACATTCACATCCAGAATGATTCACACTGATACTTAGCTTTGAATTTTGGCAGAGTAAAATACTGTTTGTGCTTTTGAGTTTAGGACTGTCCGCTGAGTAACAAGACACATCAATCTTGAAAGCCATTCAACTAGTGACTAAACAGAAAAGTACGTTTGCAGTATGGATTCAGGTATTCATCAGATGAGATTTTGAAAAGATACTCTGATTCTGATGCTTTCTTATATGATTTTCAAAGACCAAACACATATTTCTGTTGCTTTCACATGAATGCCTTTTTGTTGCATCTCTTTTTGTTTTTACATAGCAAGTATACATTTAAACTTGAATGTTTGTGTATTATCATGAGTAAATTCAAGAATTGATTAAATCAGTCCCTTCTCTTCCTCCATTTTATATACAGTGGAAAGGAACTTACTCCACATTGTCATCCCTCATTCTATTTTACTGTCTTCACTAATCCTTTCTCTCCTTTTGTGATGTCTCAAACACAGCTGCAATAACCATTAAATGGGAAGCAAACCCTTGGGTGAGGGCTATTACTGACCTATAATTTCTTAAGAAGTAGTGGATCATGAGGTCCTTTGGAGCAAGCCACTTGAAAATGCACACGAATGAGCATATGTTATTAGTGAATAGAGCCCTTAGAGAGCCACTGTGGTGGTTTATGTTATGACTCATTCCCTGTAATTTAATTCCAGAGCAATTATTGGTACTAGGCATCTAAAAATAAGAAATCTTTCCTCTTTCAGATTTATCTCTCTCCCTCTCTCTCACTCTTCAACACAGACTCAAACACAGGAGCTGAACGAAGTTAGGAACAAATATGGATCTTCTTGTTAGACTGTGCACAGTGGGCTTTCTGTTGCTGGTTCTCTCCAGTAATGGGGATGTGTGGGGCAGAAGATATTGAGACAATTTACTGACTCATCCTGGGCACAAGATAAGCATGCAAATGGTTAAAGAAGTTAGAATTGTGTAAATTTTAGTTGCTACATCATAAGGACTTAATTAAGCAAGGAAGCATAATAAAACACATTATTAAATATCCTATAATGATACACTCCCCAAAGATCTTTGTTCCTGATAACACACTCTTTGCCATAGAATTACTTTCCTTAATGATAAATTTAAGTCAATTTTACTATAAATATTTGTAGAATACTTACATATGTATAGAAGTTAAAATATCAATGAGAATATGAAGAATTACACATTTCTTTACTCAAACTTCATAAAATATTTTTCTATTTAAAATATTGAATAGAAAATATTTAAAATGATTGCAGAAATAAACAAGATATTTAGATGCACATTTTGCTAATTAAAAGACTGATTTTCAACATTCAGAAGAAAAGAGCTAATTTTTCCAGGATTGAAAATATTTTCTAGTTCAAAGCAGTTACAGTCAAAGCTAATAAAAACAATTTTGATTTACACTAAAAATCATCTAGCTAATTTATAAGCATAGTAGAACTCTGCATCTTCACTTTACATACGCCATAATAAACCAGGATCAAAATGTGCTGGGTAAATGCCACAGAGGTGTTCATGTGCTCCATGACCGAGGAAGACTCAGGAGATAAAGTGGGTATTGTGTTCCTTGTGTAACTTCAATATATGCCACCAATTATCATGAGGCTGAAATTTTATAATTTTTTACTTTGAAAAAACTTTGCATACTTGAGTTTCTGACAAAGATGGGCAAACACTGGAATTCATAAAGTTCATTTTGTTCTGGGAATGCTGGCAGAGGTCTGCTTACTACATTTTCTAATAAAAGCATTGTATATATATATATATATAATAAAAAGTATATATACAATAAAGTATATATAAAATACAAAGTATATATATAATAAAAGCATTATATATATATAATGCTTTTATTATATATATACTTTTTATTTTTTTATATTAGTACAAAAGTATATATATATATATACTTTATTAGTTGATATAAAGCTGAAATAAATTTACAGTTACTGGGTTTTAGATCAGCTCAATGGGTGTTTCAAAGCAAAGGAAAGGAAAATCCTGTTATATAATAAATCCTAATTTCTGAGAAATTGTATTTATCTCTAAATAAAATTGTATTAACATAAGACTTAATGTCTAGAACTGTGATTGTTGGGTCATATGGTAAATCTATGTAAACTTTTTTTTTTTTGAGACAGAGTTTGGCTCTATTGCCCAGGCTGGAGTGTATGCAATGGTGTGATGATCTCAGCTCACTGCAATCTCCACCTCCCAGGTTCAAGCGACTCTTGTGCCTCAGCCTCCTCAGTAACTGGAATTACAAGAGTCCACCACCACGTATGTTTATTTATTTCTCTCTAAATAAAATTGCTATGTGGTCCAAGTAGGTTTTTCAATTTTTTTTAAAAATTAATTTTTTACAAAAGAGTTTAAGATGAAGGAAAATTATGTTGTTTGTGGTATTTTTCAAAATATACATATTTTTAAAAGTAAAAGTCTGACATTACTGACAAGTTATAGGGAAGATGCGGAATAAATCTGCTTCATCTATTGTTCAATTGCAAAATAACACAGCTACTTTGAAAGACAGTTTGGCAGTTTCTTTCAAAGGTTTACATAGGTCGGTCACAGAGGCAAAAGCTTGTACTCTGAGCACTCTGGAAGGATGAGACGAGTGGATCAGTTGAGACCAGGAGTTTGAGACCAGACTGGCCAACATGATGAAACGCTGTCTCTACAAAAAAAATACCAAAATAAGCCAGGCGTGGTAGTGCATGTCTGTAATCCCAGCTATTTGGGAGGCTGAGGCACAAGAATAGTTTGAACCAGGGAGGTGGAGGTTGCAGTGAGCTGGAATCACACCACTGCATTCCAGCCTCAGAAAAAGTGAAAAAATCTGTCTAAAAAAAAAAAAAAAAAAAAAAGTTTATATAAATTTATCATATGAACCAACAATCACAGTCCTATTCATTAATTCAACTTATGGTAATACAAACACCCAAATGTGAATTCTTAGAGCAGCTTTTTTCATAATTGACCACACTTGGAAATAAGAGTGTTCCTCAATCGGAAAATGTGTATGCAAATTCAGACACTTCCATCCAATGGAGTGAGATTCTTCAATAACAAACGAATTACCTATTGATACATGCAACAGCATAAATAGATCTTAAGTTCCTTATGCTATATGAAAGAAGGCAGGCTCAAAAGTGCATTATTTGATATACAACATTCTTGCAAAGATAAAACTACCAAGATTTAAAACAAAAACACACAGACCAGTGGTTGCTATGGGTGGGGGTGGAGAAAGGTGGTGTTGACTTGTTGACTTGAAAAGGACATGGGGCCCGGGCGTGCTGGCTCGCACCTGTAATCCCAGCACTTTGGCAAGGTAAGAAGATCACTTGAGGCCAGGACTTCAAGACCAGCCTGATCAACATGGTGATACCCCATCTCTACTAAAAATAGTGTGGTGGAATGTGTGTGTAATCCCAGCTATCCTGGAGGCTGAGGTAGGAGAATAGCTTGAACCCGGGAGGTGGAGGTTGCAGTGAGCTGAGATCTTATCTGCACTCTAGCCTGGGGGACAGAGCAAGACTCTGCCTCTAAAAAAAAAAAAAAAAAAAAGGGTGGGGATGGACATTTTGTATGTCAAAGTGTTGTGTTATTCTATACCTTGATGGTAATGGTGGTTATGCAATTTTATGAAATTGCCATAGGTCACAGGACTGCATGCTAAACAAGTTATACTTTACTGTAGAAATATTATATTTTAATAAAAGCATAAGAAACCTACATCTTAGGGTAAAAATATTAATAAAATTCAGTGGGATTTAGTATATTCATAGCATTGCACAACTATCACTTCAATTTTAAAATATTATCCTCTGCCCCCCAAAATATCATGCCAACTCCTAGCCCCTTGGAACCACTAATCCTTTTGTCTATGAATTCTCCTATTTTTTACATTGTATATAAACAGAAATAAACAATATGTGATCTTTTGTGACTGGCTTAAAATCATGTTTCAATAGGCTATTTATATTGAAGCAAATATCAGCACCTAATTCCTTTTATTGCTGAATAATACTTCATTATATGGATATACTGTTTTTGTTTAGTCATTTATCAGTTAATGGGCATTTGGGTTGTTTCCAATTTTTGGCACTTATGAATAATGCTGTTATCAAGATTCAAGTACAAGTTTTCAGTGTGGACATAACTTTTCAAATATCAGGTATATATCTAGGAGTAAAATTTTTAAGTAATATGGTAATTCTATTTTTAAGCTTTTGAGAAATTGTCATTCTAAATGGCATTCCAAAGGTTTTCTAAAGCTGCATTCCAAAGCTGAATGTACCATTTTATGTTCCCACCAGCAGTGTGACTTCCAATTTTTCTACATACTTTTCAACATTTGTTATTACGTCTTTTTGGTTATAGTCATCCTAGTGGATCTTAAATGGTACCTCATTTTTGTTTTGAGTTGCATTTTTCTAACGACTAATGATGCTTTATTTTTAAATTACAAAATAGCACTTTTTACAAAGGATTCACATGCTAAAGTTTTAAGAACTTAAATATCTGTCTAGATCATGTACACCAAGATCACAGGACCTAAGCTCAACCAAGTATTTCTATAGTTAATGCTTGAAATCATTTTCCTCCTTAGTAGAATGGAATACGGAATAAAAGTCTTGAAAACTGTACTTGCTGCTACTGTTAGCAAATAAATCCCAGGCAAAATGAAACTGTGTGTGTAGATTAAATGGTTAATTTTTAATTCACCATTAGAAACTCAAATTTGCAGGAGTTTTTTGGTCTCTCCATCTGTACTTTATAAAAAGAAAATGCTTATTTGATATCCTTATAATACAGAGTAACACTTTCTTCATCGTTAATGATATTGTGCTTCCCTTCGAACTTGTTCATTGGGTCCCTCATTCTCCCCACTACCATCAGGACCTTGAATAGGGATGGGCACTCAGTTTTAAGAGCATGATTTCCAAACTTTCTTTAAATGTGTAACTATTAGACATTTTGAATTTTCTTTATAGATATCTATACATGTTATACATATACCACTATCAACTTTATTTTAAACATTACTGAAGCTTAATTTTTCTTTTATTTTTCCTAACTTTCTTGAGATATGATGAAAAAAATGTATAAAATTGGGGTATAAAATGTAATGTTTTGATATATGTATACTTTGTGAAATAATTACCACAGTTAAGCTAATTAACATAGCCATCACCTTATAAAGTTGCCATTGTGCATGTGTTTGTGTGTTTATGTGTGTGTGTATGTGTGTGTGTGTGTGTGTGTGTGTTTTGAGCACACAAGGCCTAGTCTTTTAGCAAATGTCAAATATATAATACATTTCTAATTAGCTAACAATCCTAAAACATGTACAGAACCACAAAAAAAATCCTGAATAGCTAAAACAATTTTGATCAAGAAGAACAAATGTAGAGGCTTCACATTTCCTAATTTCAAAATATACCACAAAGCTATAGTAATCAAAACCATGTGGCATTAGCATAAAAATCAGTAAATAGACCAATGGAACAAAAGAGAGAACCTATAAATTAAACCCACTTATATAGAATAAATTCATCTATGACACTGACAGCATGGACTCTAATTGGGAAAAAGGTTAGTCATTTAATGGTTTTTTGAAAACTGGATATCCACATGCAGAAGAATGACAATGGATCATTCTCTCACATCATTTATAAAAATCAATTCAAAACGGATTGAAGAATTATATAAGACCTGACACTATTAAACTCTTACAAGAAAACATAGGAGGAAAGGTCAGACACACTGGTCTCTGCAGTTTTGTTTTTTGTTTTTTTAGATTTGACCTTCAAAACACAGGCAATGAAAACAAAAATAAACAAGTGGAGTACATCAAACTAAAATGTTCAAGCACAGCAAAGGAAACATCAATCAAAAGAAAAAGCAACCTACACAATAGTAGAAAATATTTGTAAACCAAATGTCCAATAAGAGGTTACTATCCAAATATATAAGAAACTCATACAACTAAATAGCAAAAATATATATTCCAATTAAAAAATGGGAAAAGTATCTGAACGGACATTTTTTTTCAAAACAGACATACAAATGGACAACACGGATATAAAAATCTGCTCAACATCACTAATCATCAGAAAATGCAAATCAAAATCATGAGCTATGTCTTTACATATGTTAAGATGGCTATTTTCCTGTTAATTTGTTTATTCTTTTTTTAAAAATATATTTTTTATTGTACTTTAGATTCTGGGGTACATGTGCAGATCATGCAGAACTGCTGCATAGGTATATACATGGCAATTAAAAAAAAGAATAAACAAATTAAAAGTTAAAAAAAAAAGATGGCTATTTTCCAAAAGACAAAAGATAACATTGGCAACAATGTGAAACAAAGGAAATGTTCATACATTATTGGCAAGAATAATAATTTGTACAACTATCATGGAAAACAGTAGGCAGGTTTCCCCAAAATTTAAAAAATAACCACGTGATCCAGCAAACTCACTTCTGGATATACATCCAAAGTAATAAATTACCATCTCAATGAGATACTTGCACTCTCATGTTAATTGCAGCATTATTTGCAACAGCTAAGATATGGAGGTGTTCTACGTCTGTCAACAGATTAATAGATTTTAAAAATGTGACATAGATACATACAAACACACTTAATGAAATATGATTGATTCCTAGAAAAAAGAAAATCCTGACTTTTTCTACAGCATGAATGAATCTTGAAGACATTATGCTGAGTGAAATAACCAGACACACAATAGCAGTTATTGTGTGATCTCACACGTAGAATCTTAAAAGTGAAAGGGGAAGTATTGGTGAAAGGGTACAAACTTTCAGTTATAATGATGAAAAAGTACTGGAGACAGTATACAGCATGATGACTAGTTTAAAATATTTTACTTTTTATCAGCAAAATAATACACTGAATTAAGTAAATTTGTTAATTAGTGATGAAAAATAGTACTTACTGTAAATTCAACAATCCACTGTAAATACAATTAGTATTTGCCATATTCCTGGGCATATTTCTATGTATGTTTATAATTTTGTATAACCTGCAAACTTTTATACTCTCCTTGTTTTCCATTAACATGAACTCATGACAAGTCAGAAGTGATTATTCTTACATGAAGTTCGCCTAGCTGGTAATTAGAACTCCAAATGTTTGAATGGAGTTCGTCAAGTCATTATATTATACTTTACTGAGCTCTTTTTCCATTGTTGAAGATCTTCAACACTTAATTGTTTTAATTAAAAACTGTCACCATGCTATCTTCGGAAACCAACAATACCTGATCGCATTGCCATGCTTTATTTTGGAAAAAAAAAAAAAAAGTTTAGACAAGCCTAAATACAGAAGTAGGTCAAATAATTAAAGGCCTACATAATAAAAAACAATAAATCATAGAAAACAATTTATAGTTAAAGAAGGACAACTCAAGGAAGTTTCTAAGATATTCTCTATAATTTTTATGTACATTAATAACTGACCTCTTAGGTCATTAATTATTTATTTATCTTTGCATTCTATATAACTAACAGAAATTCAAATTCTACCAACAAACATACTCCTTGCACTATAATTTTCTTCTTATGTCAATATATCTTTTTTCTAATTATTGCATAATATTTTCTCATATATATCTATATACTTGGTGGGCTGAAAAATGAATTTTATGTCACACAGTTAATCCTGGAGGCTAAGAATTATTTGACTTACGTGAAGTTATACATCTAGTTAGGGCAGTTTCAGTTTTCCTGATTCTACCTCCAGAGCTTTTTAAAATTATACTTGGCTATATAACAGTAGCATTAGAACCAGCAGTATTGGTAGTAATACTGATGGTAGTAATGGTAGTAGTAAAGCAGCTAGCTTTTCTGGATCTCTTTTTTATGTTACATGTTATAAGCAACTTTGTAAAATTTTAACATACATTAATTTATTTAATCTTTCCATCCCACCGACAGACAACAATCCATTTTTAACTCCAGATGATAAAGTTGATAATCAGAAGCCATATGGTTAATAAGTAGTGAATCTCACACTCAAACTCCAGACTGTACAAATTGAGAGCTTAAAAGAAGTTTCCTGATACTAATAGTGAATTATTTAATAAGAATGGAGTATTTAACATACTATTTATAGATAACCATTTAATATTAATATTTGACTTATGATAAAAATAGATATGACAATGACTTTTCATACAAAGAGTGCCTTAAATTTATCTGAGTATTTTATTAAACATAATTTGTCATGTACCCTTATGTATGCAAATATGCTCATTTTCATATATAATACAGGCAATTCATTAAATAAATGTTATATCTTATAAAATTCAGATTTCAAAAATTTTAGTTTTGGATTTTGCATATACTAAAAATGAACAAGTGGAATATGAAACTAAAATACATTATAATTTACATTAGCAATGAAAAACTAAAATATTCCATTATATATCCAACAAAATATGTACAAGATCTAAGGAGGAAAACTACAACATCCTGTTAAAATATATCAAACAAGAGCTAAATAAATTAAAAATGTTTTACCCCATTCAAAGCAAAATTTTACCAAGTTATTTGGTGGATGTTGACAAACAGATTCTAAAGTTTATATGAAGAGGTGTAATAACCTAACCTGGGTTAGCCTATCTGACTCCATCTTAGCTGTAAACCTGACAAGCTCTCTCAAGCCTCTCCCTCCCTGCTGTGGCCCCTCAGGTGCATTACTGGGTCACGCTGCACTCAAAGCTTTGAACCGTTAAGAGTGGTTCACACTGTTCACAGTACCTGAAACCCTTGTAACCGCATCCTGCTTGGCAAATCTACCTG
>CAUYLG010017414.1:0-54662 GCA_963573385.1 Cacajao melanocephalus
TATTTTATTTATTGGGTTGAATTTAGGATTTTAAGTTGAAAGTCATTTTTCCTGAAATCATTGGCAGCATTGCTCCATGGTTCTTTTTCTTTTTTTAATAGATATATATTTTTTTATTGTACTTTAGGTTCTGGGGTACACGTGCAGATCATGTAGGATTGTTGTATAGGTACATACATAGCAAAGTGGTTTACTGCCTCCATCCTCCTGTTGCCTATATCTGGCACTTCTCCCCATGTTATCCCTCCTCAACCTCCCTACCCCCCGCTGTCCCTCCCCTTGTCCCTCCCAACAGACCCCAGTGTGTGATGCTTCCTTCCTGGTGTCCATGTGTTCTCATTGTTCAACACCCGCCTATGAGTGAGAACATGCGGTGTTTGATTTTCTGTTCTTATGTCAGTTTACTGAGAATGGTTTCCAGATTCATCCATGTCCCTACAAAGGACACAAACTCACCGTTTTTTATGGCTGCATAGTATTCCATGGTATATATGTGCCACATTTTCCTTGTCCAGTCTATCATCGAAGGGCATTTGGCTTGGTTGCAGGTCTTTGCTATTGTAAACAGTGCCGCAGAGAACATGTGTGTGCATGTGTCTTTATAATAGAACAATTTATAATCCTTTGGATATATACCCAGTAATGGAATTGCCAGGTCAAATAGAATTTCTATTTCTAGGTCCTTGAGGAATTGCCACACTGTCTTCTTTGCTAATACTGGTGTGATTGTTGTTCCTTTTTAGGTGGCCTATTTTTCTTCTTTGTTAACTTTTATGATGTGTCTTTATGTTTGATATACTGATATGTCACAGTAATGCTGTATTGGGTGTTGTTTCTCCTGCATCACTTCCCTAACTCCCTATTGAGTAGTGACACATTCCTTGTCCTTTTTCTCTGATTGATGGTTCGGGGATAGGCACGTAATCCAGGTGATAGCCAGTCAGAACATGACATTCTTCTGGCCATAGTAATTGGATCGGGGTGGTTTTTTTAACCTATGTTTGTCCTAATAGAAGCCTAGAATGATGGGTAGTTGGCAGAAGATAAGCTCTTCTCCTTCTGTGCAGAGAGATGTGTGGATGTGAGACTTAAAACTGCTATAGCCATTTTTATTTTTTTGATGGGAGAAAACTTGATGTTTTCAAAGCCTATAGAATTTCAGTGTAAGGATGGTTCTGCCACTAGTATATAATTTCTTCCTTTTGATTTTCTCTGTTCTCTTTTGCTGACACTCTCACTAGTCAGATATGAGACCTTCTAGATTGAAACTTCATATCTTTTATTTAATGTATATTCTATCTCAGTGTCTTTTTGTTGTACATTCTGTGAGATTTCTTTTTTAAATTTCCCTACTTTCTTGTTAAATTTTTTTAGATTTTAGCAATTATGTTTTCAGTAGTCAAGAACTTTTCTTGTTTGCTCATTGTTTTTTAATAACAGCTTGTCTTTCTATATCCTCTTAAAATACAAATAGAGATTTTAAACATTATCTTTTGTTTCCTGAAATAGTTTTCTTTTTTTTTTTTCCTTAGTTTTCTTTTCTTTCATATTATAGGCTTTTCTCTAATGTCTTGGTTGCCTTTTCATATATAAGAATACTACAGTAGGAAAATTGACTGAATGCTTTTGACTCTAGAATTTTCCCAACGTCACATCCCACACTTGTTATTCTTGGCGTTCAGGAAAGTGTGGCCTTGTTTGGTTTCTTGCTTGGCTCTGTTCTCTTCCATGCAAGTAGTAGATTATGGCTCTCTCTGCCGACTGATCAGTCATGATTTCTTCTTTATCTGCTTTCTAACTTAATAAATTAATTGAAATCCTTTTTTCATTGGTGCTTTCCTTCTGTTTATTATTATTGACAGTAATCATTGAGAAATTAAAATTTTATGATAAATATTAAATACATAAATAATAAATTTATTAATAAAAATAACTAAAATTACTTTTTATTATTGACAGCAATCTAAAGTAAGTTTAACTTCAAGTTAACTAGATATGAAATCCAAATGTTATAATCAAAGTCAAGTTTTTTCGTTTTGTTTTCTGTTTCTCTCTTACCTCTACTTTCTGTTGACTCTGTTCTCAGTCAAAACCTAGTAATTAGAGGATGATGGCTCCCAGTTGTATTCTTCTTGGTTTAAATGTAGTAGGAAAAACTCCAGTTTTCATTTTAAGTAGCTTAACTGGGAATCTAATTGGTCTGACTTGTAATATTTATGAGTCAGTTTTGGTTGGGAGATAACTTTGATTAGGTTGGCCTAGGTTGTGTGTCATTCCTAAACTAAGACATGGAATTACCATTACTGGGAATTATTGGGAATACATTTACTAGGAGTAAAGGAAGGGTCAATCTCCAAATATAAATCAGGCCATTGCTGCTAGAAGAGTAACTGTGGCAAGGAGGCAAAGGGTAACACGTTTTCTAAAGATGTCTAGGTTTAACCTTGGAAACCATCATAAATGATTCTTTTTTTTTTTTTTTTTTTTTTAAAGACAATGGTTAGAATGCAATGGTGGATCTTGGCTCACTGCAACTGCAACTCCCAGGTTCAAGCATTCTCCTGCTTCAGCCTCCCGAGTAGCTGGGATTACATTCACCTGCCACCACGTGTGGCTAATTGTTTTGTATTTTTAGTAAAGACGGTGTTTTGCCATTTTGGCCAGGCTGTTCTCAAACTACTGACCTCAGGTGATCCACCTCCTTCGGTCTCCTAATGTGCTGGGACTACAGGCGTAAGCCACCGTGCCCTGCTGATTCTTCTTTTTTATCTCTTCTCTCTTCCCTCTCTCCCTCCATTCCTTCCTTTTCTCCTTCCTCCTCCTCTTGCTTTTCTTCTTTCACAAACAGTTGAATATTGGGTCTGAAGCAGTGAACTTGTAGTTAAGGACCTGTATATCCAGTTGCCCGTGATTTTCGACCTTAATATTCCACAGGCATGGCAAACTAAACAAATTCAAAACTTATTCGTTATCGTTCTACACAAACTTGTTCCATCTTCAGTATTTTCATAATTAAAAGCATCATCATTTATCCCATCATCTAAATCAAAACTTGAGCCTTACTATGAGACTTCCACTTTTCCTCAGTCCCTTTCTCCACTCCATCGCCCTCAACCATCACCATTAGAGCTCCAGCACCTGTTAATAATGCTGGTATGACTTCTAAAATTTGACTCCTTGACTTCATTCTCACCACTACTGGTTTTTTATCTATGCTATTCGAGAGCCTCCTAATCAACTTGCCTTCAGTATTGCCCTTGGTAGAAGGGTCCATCCACCCCTTCTACCAAGTTGTTGGCAGCTGATATGTATAAATGCTTAAATAACCCATGATTAAGATACAGTCCAAATACATTGGCTAACACAGAAGGCTCTTGAAGAAGAGGCCTTGGAAATCCTACTAGTCTGATCCTGCTATTCCCACACAAGCACCTCTGGGATCAAGTTATAATGAACTAATTAGTTTTCTAGGAGATAGCTTTCCGTGTCTGAGTCTTTGGCTGTGCTTTTCTTTATGCTTATCTCTTTGTTCTCCTGAAGAACCCCTTCTCACATCATATTCTTTTGTGAAACCTGCCCTAATTTACCTTCCTTTTGTTTGTTCCATGGCAGCTTGTCTATAAGTCTACTGTGAGTCTTACTGCATTATTAGGATTGTTTTTGTGGCTTTCTCTTTTGCTAGATTGTAAGACCTCAGAAACATGCTCAATGCTGTTTATTTTTGTATCTCTAGTGCCTAGCAGAGTTCCTGACATATGGAGGCTCTTAAAAGAATATTGAACATTAAAAGAAATTTAGTAAAAAAAAAAAAGTATAAAATTATTCCAACCAGGCTGGGCACAGTGGCTCATGCCTGTATCCCAGCACTTTAGGAGGCTGAGGTGGGCAGACCACTTGAAGTCAGGAGTTCAAGACCAGCCTGGCCAATGTGGTGAAACCCCATCTGTACTAACATACAAAAATTAGCTGGGTGTGGTGACGTGTGCCTGTAATTCCAGTTATTCAGGAGCTGAGGCGAGAGAATTGCTTAAATTTGAGAGGCAGAGGTTGCAGTGAGCTGAGATCATGTACTCTGCAGCCTGGGTGACAGAGCGAGACTCCACCTCAAAAAAAAATTTTAATATAATTATTTATACAAGAGAGCCACATTACTATGATATGTGATGTAAAACTGTTGGTAAATTCATTTTGTCTTTTTCTATTTAGAAGCTTAAATGGAATGGGCATCATAGTGAAAGTTTTCAAAATAAGGCATCCTATCAGTATAACCACTAACTGTACCAAGAATAATTTCGTGCTGCAGACTACTTTATGAAAATGCTGAACAGAAACTCTTTCAAATTATTTTTAGTATATGCATTTTAGAAAACCTGATTATGGTGGAAAATTACTTGGTGAATCTCTTTGCACTTCACTACGTGAGGGAAAAACCTGAGATTGTTAGGTGGCCCTGAGGCAAATCTGAAGGGTTTGGAGTGGGAGAAACATGTATGATGGACTTAATATTTTTAGGGAGGACCTAGACATAGCATTAATTAAACAGGCACACAGCCCTGTGCAAATTGCCACTGGCTCATCAGAACTATACAGCTTGCCTCAAGGCCTTTCAGTTCCCAAGATTTTGGACATTAAACCTGGTCCCTTGGCATAAGAAATGCTTTTCTAGTATTGACTCTGGACTCTAAACAGGAAGAATTGGCATTGGAACAGACCGGTGTCATTTTCACTCCCAGATGCAGCATTATTGAGGCTGTGCCATATCTGACCCTTTCAGATGATAAAGTCAAACATGCATGAGGAAGAGCATGATGGAAGATCTGTCTGGAAATAAAATATTGTACCATACTTGTCAGTTAACTACGGTTCCTAAACTTATCACAGGTATAAACCCTTCATCTAGAAATTCCCCCTAAAGCCTAGAAAATGGGACTCCCTCATTTTGGCAAAACAATAATTCTGTCTCTTCAACCTTGAACTTTTCTCCACTTGGTATCAGTGATTTTGTGTATATACGGCACATGCACATAGATACCCTTTTTGGTTATCTTTTCCCAGAGTTAGTGCCTCTGTATAAATTTATCAATTAACTTATTTTTATATCCTATATTTCTTCTTCTGTAAACTATACATTTCTTCCTATCTTATCATCTACTCTATATATCTTACAGTGTGTTGGGTATTTCTGACTTTTGTTTCAAATTTCTTTATTTATATCTTCAGTCTCTAGTGTCTGTGTCCTGGTGACTGTTTGTTGTTGTTGTTGTTTTGTTTGTTTGTTTCCCTATGCTATTTATTTTTAAAGAACCCTTTTATAGATGTCTCCTTCTGGAGTTGTGTTGTCTGGGATGCTAGGTGTAAGTCTCTGTCCTATAGTCTACTTCATTTCTAGGCCTGTAGTTTATCTTGTCTTTGCCATATTCTTATTAAATGATTGAGAATACATGATCCAGATTGATAAGCATGAATTGCTTTATTTCTTTATTGTTTTATATTTCTGAAGCACATGACTTCAATGGTGGTCACACGATAATATGATAGATCCTGAGCTGATATTTTTACAACAACTTTCCCTTTTAAATTGGGAACATCTTCAGTCAGCAAATTTGTAGTGCCTAAATCATTAGTCATAAAAAGCAATGATATTATTAGTAAATACTCAAGAGGTGAGGATTTTGTTTTGTTTTTGTTTTTGTTAGAATTGGTTTGATAGGAGTGTGTTCTGTGATGTGTTGATGTGGGAAAATACTGAGTGAATAAAGAGGAGTTGAATAAATGTCTTAGTTGCCCTTGACATTTCCTGTTAATTTTAACCTATACTACTACTGTTTTTCTTAATCATCTTATTCTTTAATTTATCAAACATAAATTCAATGCTTATAATGTACCAATATTGGAAAGAAAGATGTATAAGACATAGTCTTTGCCCTCACAGACCCTGAAGAGGTAGGACACATATACAAAGAAATTAATACAAGGTGTAGTTGCCATTAGAGCATGCAATTAAAGGGTTATGGGAGTTCATAGGGTGAAAAAATCCCGTCTGAGGGATCAGAAGGGACTTACGGGCAAGTTACATTTGATATCTGAGATAGTTTGGTTCTGTGTCTCCACCCATATATCATGTCAAGTTGTGATTCCCAGTGGTGGAGTAGGGGCTTGGTGGGAGGTGATTGAATTGTAGGGGCGGGCTTCCCCCTTGCTATCCTCACGATAGAGTTCTCCTGAGATCTGTTGTTTGAAAGTGTTTAGCACCTCACTCTTCACTGTCTCCTGCTGGCCATGTGAAGATGTGCTTGCTTTTCTTTCGACTTCTGCCATGATTGTAAGTTTCCTGAGGCCTCCCTAGAAGCAGAAGCCTGGACAGCCTGCAAAACTGAGCCAACTAAACCTCTTTTCTTTATAAACTACCTAGCCTCAGGTAGTTCTTTATAGCAGTGTGAAAACAGACTGCTATAATACAATATCCTTAAGGATTATTTGGATTTTGGCAGGTGACAGGCATTGGAGGATGGCTAAGAGAATGTTAAACATAAGGAAAGTTCTTAGCCAAAGTCATGTAAGCAGGAAGTTATGAAACTTATTACGGAAATAGAGTAGTTCAATTTAATTTAGGGTTTAAAGTTTGAGGAGCAGTGGAAAATAAGTCTAAAGGTTGAATAATACCAAAAAAGAGTGTCTTAAATTTCAGGTCAGGAATTGTTCAGATGGTAGAAAGCCCCTAAGGTGGTATTTTCTAAACTCAATTTAATGAGTGACAGCTATTTTTTTTTTTTATTTAAGAGCCTAGAATATAATAGAAAATATCAACGTGCATTGTGCGTAGGTTAATTATTGTTTTGTGTAACATAATAGATACATACAGGCACATATGTATATGCTAGACTGTTATATTATATATGTCTTACTGTTCAACAAATTCTTGTGGTCGTCAGGGTCATCAGGGTGAACCACTAATATAACACGAGAAATGAATTAGAGATAGGCATTTCCATAGATGAGTTCAAATTAAAAACTAAGTTACTAGGTATCTGAAAGGTTTTGGGTACCTGAACGTGGGGAATGCCAAGAGCAAAGGTGAAAAGGAGATATTCTAGAGAGATTGATTGGACTTGATAGTGACAAAGAGTCTATATAAGGTAACTTGTAAACTGACAGTTCCACAGCTAATTTATATAGTTTTTACTGGGCAATATTGGTAATCAAAATGAATTATGATAGTTATATATTACAGATATTAGGATCCTAAATTTTATGGCATCCTGTCATTGTCATCTCTTTAATCTTGTATAAGATGGTATAGAAGATGCTTCGTAATCAATATGGGTTCATTTAATCAGAATCAATTCTTAATAAATTTTGGTCTTGGTTGTTCTTATATCATTTAAAATTTTCTTCATAGAGTTATGTGAAATACATATCAACTGAAACTGTTTATCTTTATTTCTTAAAAGCACCTAGTGTGGATTCACAGAAGTAAGCAAAACTATGATATTAATGTATTTTCACATAATAATTTATATAGATAGGATTCAAATTATTGCATTATTATTTGATATGCAATTACACATATGCCGCTAAGTCAAGCAAAATATAAAATCTTAATAGGTTCTATAGGCTTTTGGGCATCATAACAGATTGAACCTGACTTTAGACCTGTAAATTAATTGACCCCTTAAAGTTCACTTATAGTCTTTCTCCAGTCTCTCATCCTCTATAATTTATCCTTCAAACTGCTGTGAGATAAATCTTTCTAAAGTGCAGATTTAATCATATTTCTCTTTCCATCAACCACATATTGCTTATCATTGATCTGTTAGGTGCACTGCAATATGACTTCAGTTTGTTTTTTGTCTTTTCTCAGATTCTCCTACATCGAAGCTATGTGCCATCTAAACTAGACCACTGTCAGAACTCATTCTTTTCCATATAGTCCATGCCTTTCCTGAATAGTGGTGTGTTTTAGTCAGAAGTAACTTCTTTCCAACTCCTTCTTTTGCATAGCATCTCTTTCCTGATGTCGTCCTTGATTCACCCCACCGAATATAATATCTTCCTTTCTTAAACCTTCATGTCACATTATAACTCTAGTTTAATACACAAAGGTAGGATTTTGAAAAAAAACCTATCTTGTGGATTTTGTTTTGTTTTGTTTAAAAATGATAAGTAACTAGAGGAATAAGGATTATATTTCATTCTTTTTATTTCCTTTGAGACCCCATACAACTCCTAGATTATAACAGGCATAGTGTTAAACTCTACTTCTCTGGAATTCAGTTATTCCATCTATAAAATGTGGATATCTCTTTTTTCTTTTATTGTTTCTCTGTTTTGAAAACAAATGGCAATATATTTGAGAGCCTGTCATCGTCATTTTAGTCTCAGGTCTTTTCTTTCATTCTCTAGCTTCCAGAATAATCTAGTAAAGCCCTATTTTTTTTCATTGAATACAACATTCCATTAGTATATTAATATTAAGTAGTAGCTACAAGTGGACATTGAGATGAATGTAATTCTTCTTGACTTTATTAGTGAGTTAATGCAGAGAAGAAAAAGAATTGTTAATTGTTCAATTGTGAAAGAGATTTTAATGGGAGCAAATTTATATTATAGATTGGATTGAATTGATCCTTCTACATTTGTTGCCTTTAATTTTGGGCCATCCTTGGTCTGTTTTAGACTTCTTCAGAGAATTCAGCCTTCCAAGAGACATGTGGAATTAATGTTTTCTAGTTTCCTTTATGAGTAAACTGAAGCGTGAGCCATTTCAAAAGGAGATAAAGAAGGTTAACCTAAAGATACCAATGGTTCTAATAGGTGATTTTTTTTTCTATTAAAATTTGTTTTGGCATGTTCTTTTAGAATTTAACTTCATGCTTATCTTTAAAATCTAAGCAGTATATTTTGTATGAACTCATTTGTAGAAAGCCTCAAGCAAGGACTTAAGTTTGAAAGTTACATGAACTAAGTTTAGAAAAATTTGGACTTTTTGGCGTATATGAATTAAAAGATTTAAAAAATGGTTGTTTGTTCAGAGGCAGTAGAATGGAGGTATTATTTGTGCTTCTGTATGTAAAAGGAATTAACTGTCAACATCAGCAGAGTTATGCCATACTTACGTGTATACAGTGCTGGGTCATGTGGTGACTTTGTGTACTCATACACAGTGGGTGCTCAATGAGCAGTTGTTAAACCTGCCAAAGTTAAGCCTATCTAACTTTGACAAAATTATGCTAATATTGATCCCCATAGATATCTATCAAAAGATATTGACAAATCAGGAGAGGCATAAACTGTCAGAAGTTTATTTCTCATTCTTGTGCAGAATTTGCTGATTCTTGTGTGTTCCCTACTGTAAGATTGGTTCCAGAGCCATTGAAATGCCCTGTGGTCTATTGTAAGACCAGTTCTCTTGAGGATTCTTTCCTAGGTAGTAATTTTGCAGGGAGGTGGGGAGGGGAGGGAGAACAATCATCATTTGATAAATAACTCTTGATCTTCCCTTTTGAGCCTTTCATAGTTTATCTCCTTTAAATATTTTTATTAGTCTGATTGCCATTTTTTGTGACTTAATTAACCCCTATCCAAGTTCTTCTGATTTTCAGTGGTCATATATCCTGGACTTGATCACAGAAAGCTAATAAGGATCAGACTAGTAGATTTCAATCTAGGATAATCTACTACTTTAAGATAGGATTTATTAATCTGGAAGGGAGAGGTATTCTTGGACTCTGAAGTTTTATGCAAGTTTTTTGTACGTGTAAATTTTTCTGGGAGAGGACAAAAATGTTTTTCTTTTTCTTTCTTTCTTTGTTTTTTTTTTTTTTTTTTTTTTTGAGAAAGGGTCTTATTCTGTCACCCAGGCTGGGGTGCAGTATTGTGGTCATGGCTTACTGTACCCTCAAACTCCCAAGCTCAGTCTGTCTTCTGCCTCAGCATCTTGAGTAGCTGAGACTACAGGTGCATGCCGCCATCACCGGATAATTTTTGTATTTTTTTGTAAAGGGAAGGTTTCACCACGTTGCCCAGGGTGGCCAAATTTTTGTCATAGTCTTACAGTAGTCTGTTTTTTCCAAAAGTTTAACAGCTGCTATTTTAACCATAACTTTCAGAAAGCCTTGCAGCCTGGGAGTATTCAGGAATACTCAATAATTAGTTGCCCTCTGAGTATGTAATACATGCTCTGCTATGTGCTATGAGAGCAGATGGGTCTTTTGGGGCTTCCAAAGAGTGAAGAGTCACATGAGGTAGTTCCTGAGAGCAGACAAGTATGCTGTGCATTTCTCAAGAAAGACATTAAGATCAAAGAGAAGGGAGTATAAAGCATCTTAAATTTCAGGTAAGCAGTAATGGGGGTCAGAGAAGGGACAATAGCCTTGGAGACATGGTTTGTTCTAAATGGCCTTTGGATTTTATGTTGAAGGAGAGAAAAATAGAGATGCAATCAAGGCATTGCTCTTGATTTCCTCAAGTGTAGCTTTTGTTTTTAAAAAATTCTATTGCATTATTTCCTTTTGTGGGTAGTTATTATATTATGCCTTGTTTTATATAATTATTTGCATTTGCAATATATCCTCCCTATTAGTTTCGAACTTCATGAGGGCAGGGATTGAGTGCTCCTCAACTTTGGATACTCTTCAATGCTCATAATTGTGCCCTGTCCATAAGAAGTATTCAGGTTTCTTGGGAGGCCAGGGTGGGTAGATCATGAGGTCAAGAGATTGAGACCATTCTGGCTAACACAGTGAAACCTTGTCTCTACTAAAAATACAAAAACTAGCTGGGCGTGGTGGTACACGCCTGTAGTCCCAGCTACTTGGGAGGCTGAAGCAGGAGACTTGCTTGAACCCAGGAGGTGGAGATTGCAGTGAGTCGAGATCGCGCCACTGCACTCCAGCCTGGGCAACAGAGCGAGAATCTGTCTTAAAAAAAAAAAAAGAAGTATTCAATTTTTTTTGTTGTGTATTTCCTCCAGGGATGATGTGAAGGATTTTTATGTCGCACAGTCAACTTCATGGCAATCCAAGGGTGAAATTTCTCTCAGGACTTAGTATTTGTAATAGTTTAGCCTTACTATAACTATTTGACAGTTTTTATTGCATGAACACCGTAAATCATGCAACTTAAAGTTTCCTCTTAATATTTATTGTTGGAAAACCCAGAGCCATGTGATTTTCTTTGAATTATCTGTGTCTTATTGTAATTATAATTTCAATTTATGTAGCACTGTCTTCTAGGTACTGTTATAAGCTCTATACACATATATTCTAATTTTATCCTTACATCAACCCTGGTTAATTATCACTATTTTGCAGATAAGTAAACTGAGATGCAGAGAGGTTAAGTAACTTATCCAAGGTAACGCAGCTGAAAAGTGGTAGAACATGTACTTTTAATCACTTTGTTCTGCTGCCTCCCAGAATTGCATTTGTGTTAATTCTGCAGATACTACTATATTGTAGTACATATATAATGCATACATAAACCAGTAAAGTATGTGTAAATTGACAGTGAGGCAGAGGGGAAGGCATATGGTTTAATAAGGGGTTTAGGGTTATTAAGTCAGGTATCAAAGTGATCTATCTGTGTCTGATCTTGTTTCAGAGCTCTCAGAATAATTTTAGATAATTACTACTCAACGTTTGGTCTAGGGATTAGCCTGGTGCTAGTCCATGAAGTGTTTTGTTCAAGATACGATATATAGAGAAATTGAACATAAGCATTTAGAAACTTTTATAGTAATATGAAAGAGTAATTTTATTTCTTTTGAATCTAATAATAAAAATTTGACCTTGTATTTTGTATCTTTTAAACATTTTATTTTATTTTGTTGTATTTTGTAAGTTTCTGTCTTTGAAGGGCTGGAAATGTAAAATAAAAAGTGGTTTCCAACACTGTTTGGGAAGCACTATTCTAGGTAATAGCTTTGCAAGTTTTTAAACTGTGGTTTGTTTGAAAAAGAAAAAAAAAAAACATGTTCTGTGGTTTGAAATTACATTCTAATCTAAGCCTGTTTCTGAAGATGTATTAGGAATTAGTAATTTGGGTATTGGCCACTGTCATAATTTTATGAGAAGAGGCCCTAAATTAAATTGATTTGGGTGGGTGAAGGGGGACATTTTTCATTTTTGTCTTACACTTAGTGCTTTTCTCTAAAGTGAAACGTTTTAATTAAATACTGGATTCAAGATAATAGCATGAGGAACTTGTCTATCATCCATAGTTACAGTCTCCTTTCTTGACTTATCATAATAGCTAATAAAACAATTCAAATTTTAATATGTTTAAATTGTTCCTTGGAATAACAGAACAGTAAAAAGAACAACAAAATGTTGCTGATTATGCCAGCTTAAAATCATAAGTTTTTCCATTTATGGAAAGCAAGGTAGCTTCAGAGATATATTTGGAATCCCAGTTAAGTTTTTAATTTTTCTTTTTCTTTCTGGATAAGTTGGGAAGTCTTGTTCTATAATATAATGTTATAAAATAGGTTCATGTAAAGTTGCCAACCTTAATAGGATCTTTTAATGTCCGTACAATTATCATCTCTTCTTTAAAATAATCTCTGATTAGTGGGATTAGTATTCTCTGGGGAATTCCTCACTGATTTTTGGATATTATTATAAAAAGCACGTCTCCAAATAGAGATATGGGCTAAGGATATGAACAGGCATTTCACAGAGAAATACATTCAAATGACCAAAAAAAAGTTTCACTAACTCAAAGATGCAGCTATGACTGCATTTTTGAAATAAGAAATAATAGTGATTTTGAAGAAACATAACCCTTATGTACTGCTAGCAGCCCTGTAAATTGGTTCAGCATTTCTGGATGGTAATTTGGTAGAACTCATCAGACACAAAAAAATAACACTCCTTCTGTACTAAGCAATTCCACTTTGGGGAATTTATAACTAAGGAAATAATTTAAAATATACTTGAAAATTTAGAAATGATTGGCAATCTAAATTATGATGTATCTGTACAGTGGGATGCCGTATGACATTAAAAATGAACTTGTGGAAATACATCTTTATATATTCTTAAGAGAAGGAAACAAATTACCAAATACTCTGTATGGTATAATAACAGTTTTATGGAATGCATTTGTTTAAGTACATGCATAGAAAAATATCTGTAGGATATATTTTAAGTCTGTGGACAGAATTAAGAGTACAATTTTTGTACATTTAATTTTTCAGTGTTTTTCGCTAACAAGAATGTATTGCTTTTGAAGGTTCTTTGTTGAAGATTTGACGTCTACTTAAAAATGCACTGAATGGTATTGAGAGAAAAGGAAACTTCTCCTGTTGATTGTCAAATCAGCAGGATGTCACCCATTTCCTAGGTCCTTTTTGAAGGTTCGTGAGGACACTGTTTTTCTTTCAGAGTTGGTTCTTGAAAGCTTGTTTGTGAGAGATTTTATTATTTTATTTTATTTTATTTTATTGCTGTGACAGATGCCTATCGTTTTATAAAGAAGAAAGCCAGTGTCCCAGTTAGGTGCATGGAGTTATTTTCCTTCACTTGCAGTCCTGTTGTATTAATACTGAATAAGCAGAGACAGCCTGACTGGTGGTGAAAGATGGTAATCCAGCCTCAGGGCTTTTTCGGGTCAATCCTAAACCTCTGATTGCCACGTTTTCCTAATTTCCCATTTCCAGGGCATCACTAGAGTGACCTTGCTTGCTGAATATGATGCTCTGAATCTCCAGGATTTTCACATGCTTTTGGAAGTGGGCAGCCAGGCGATTGTTTACAGGACTCCAAATGAACTGTGCACTCACAGCAAGTTTGATAAACACACATTTCCTCCTTTTATCAGTGAGATTGCAGAATGTGAAGTATGAGTTTCCAGTTTTACTCATTCCCCTCAACCCTTTTCCTGTTTAAAAACTTAGACATAGTAATTGAATGCTGATCTGTCCCTGTTTTTCATTCTGCTTGCTGGTAGTTGACGGCTTAGTTCAGTACTTACCTAGGCAAGATTTGGCAAATCTTCAAAAATAAACTTTCCATGTATTCAACTTAAAGGAGATTCATCCCAAGAAATGTAATGTGAGCACTAATTAACAGTAATGACTGCTAATCACTTTGCTTTTTATACTCCTTTAGGAGCACTGCTATTATACAATGTAGTTAAGTAAAATGCTTGTATATGAATCAACAATGTTGCATCCTTTTAGCAGCTATTGCTCACAATCAAGCTTTGCATAAATTAAAGTTGACTAAAATTGATTTTAATATGCTTCTCTTCTACAATAATGAACTAAAATATCTAGTTAAATATCCTGCATGTGAAAAAGACATTACCTGATTTTTTTTTTGCAGTCATCCTGTGGTAGATTGAAAACAATACTGCAAATACATTTTCTCCCAGTTTATGACACTTTCTCTTAGATTTCTTCAAAATTGCACAAAACTATTCATAGTCCCATCAGCACTTTGATTCTGTTGTAAGCATTAATTTTGTCAGATCAATGAAAAGTAATAAGCCTATGTTTAATTTTTCTGAATTTGTTCATTTACTTCCTAGGGGATCTTACAGATTCTTTAAATGATATAGTCTATTTATATAAACTTGGTTCTTAGGATTGTACATTCAACATTAGTTAAAAAGGGTTGTTTATTATGTTTAATGAACTATAGGACCATTATAAAAGCTTTCTGTTTATTTACATGCATTCAACATATCTTTGACTAGAACTGCCTTGCCTTAGGAGGCGACTAAGCAAAACCCATAAATTAATAATTTAAGGGAGCAATACTCAAGTAGCATTTCAGTTAAGAAAGAAAGCCTCAGAGTCAGTACTAGCCACTTTAACAATGCTTTACTTTTTGACTTTTATTGGCTGAAAATAACTTGTTAAACTGGAGCTTTTGTAATAAAATGAAATCTACATACCATCTAAAGCCCCTTCCCCTCTTTTTGATTTATGAGTAGGTTGACGTATTACTGAAGAATTTTTAACACTTTCACAGTTCTGCACTTTGATTTCAGAGAAGGTGCTAATCTCTCTGAAATTTTGAGAGTGACAAAATGAGTTGTATATGGTTTTTCCAGGGAATTTGGTTTTCTTTATTAGAGGCTTAGTGTTATAATGGTACCTGTATTAATGTGAATTTGTCTAATATGTGATATGGTGGTGTGATTAGATATACATTAATGGAGGATCTTTCTTTTTCATTGTACATATTCCACTTGGTTTGGTCATGATATTATAATTCTCACAGCTAATGTCCATGTTTCTACAGAGGTTTAGCAGTTCAAGACATTATTTTCAAATTACCAAAATGAGATAATTCAACTCCCTTTTACTTTTGCATTATTTGTAGTGAAAAAAAATTAAGTGATAGTATAATAAGCTTTATGTTTTATATACTAGTCTTATTGTATATATGTATTAAAAGAAACTTTGACACTGTACTTAATTGGATTTAGTTTCAAAAAATTGTTAGTGGGAATGATGTGAGAGAATAGAAAATATATGGAACTTAATTAAGTGTTGTCTGTATTTAAAGGTAAGTTACATCAAACGACTATTGTTTGATGTAACTTATTTATTTATTTTACATCCTGATGCTGTTGTAGTACAATATGAGGAAAAACTTGCTTTTTCTATTTTGCTTTGAGTTTTTATGTGTAATATAATTATGTTTAAAATAGGCAAGGATTTCAGTTTTGATTCCTCTTCTCTCTCTCTCTCTTTTTTTTTTTTTTTGGTAGCATGTTTACTTTCATGTGAGAGTGATTGATCTGTAGCTGTCATTTTATCCAAAGAGGGGACGAATGGAATTGGCCTTTTAGACAAAAGTATGCAAACAGACTGCATTCTTTCTGTTGATAGAATTATGGAAGGATTGCATAAGGTGCCACATTCAGTTTCCTATTGATTGTAAAGAGGATTCTGCAATTGGGTACTGTTTCCAATGGATAAGGAGGTGCTATGATTAGTTACCTTCCTCATGAAAGCACTACAAAGGGAAATGCAAAATGTGTGCAGTACAAAACTATCAATTTGACAATTGTTTTTGTTAAGCTTTCTCCCCCATTGAAGTCCAGCCTATTTTAGAAAAACATACATTTTAGTTTTTTTCCTTTTATATCAGCCTTAGTAGATTTCCATGCATTCGACCCTTTAGAAAAATTATACATTATAGACAGTTTCCTTTTTCTCGGCCTCTATTGTAAAGCTTCAAAGCTGATGCAACAGTGCCCTCTATAGTCTTTTGGTGAACATTAGACAGATGCAGCTGTTCATATGTTCAGGTAAGAAGCAGGACATTTAAATTTAATTTTTGTTCAAACAAGAGACCTTTTTCCTAAGTAGACATTCTTGTTTTTCACTAGTGGCTTTACTTTAAACAAAGAAAACAAAAGACCATTCTGAGTTTTCATTTAGAATTATTGGCTTCTTCTTCTTGTTATCGTATGGTAAATCTCAAGTTTTATCTGACATTCATCAGAGTAATTTGAGGAAGATGGAATCTTACAGGCTGTACCATCTCTTCATGAAATATCTTCTTGAAGTTGAAGTCTGATAGGAGTATTTTTAAAAAATAACTTAGTTCCATTGTACTTGTTTTTTTTCTGTTTAATTAGAATCTTAGTGGGCTGCCTAAAATTTGACTTCTATTTATTCCTGAATTGTATAACCCAGGCATTATACATGACATTATTTAAATTCAAACCAAGGGAATTAGATAGTGACTAAACTGTTTGTCATTCCTTAGCATTGATTTACATTTTAGATTTCCTTTTCTCTCTCTTTTGGTTATCTTTTTGATTGTATATATTGATAGCTAAGTTTTTCATTGTAAAATACAACTAGGTGTGAAGTTATGGATAATAAAAGCAGGCATCATATTTAGATGTGATTAGAAGAGAAAAAATTTATGGATTAAGTTTATTTTGCTTCTGCAAGTGTTTTAGTAAAAGGAACATAGGCCAAAGTCCTAGTTTCTCCATGTTTTCACTATGTAGTATTGAATACATGTTTTAACCCCTGTACCTGTTTTTTCATCTATAACGTGGGAGTAAAAATACCTTATCTTTTGAGGTTTTTGTAAGGGATTAGAGATAATATATTTAAATTTGCCAGGTCATTATAGATGATCAAATGGTAACTTTATTTCCAAAACCATAGTGGGAAAGTAGATGGCTTTGTTTTATATGAGGAAGTTTTAATATAGAATGTAGAACACATTTAATGCATTTTGAATTTTCAAAATCCTATCTGGCAATTTCTGGATTTATGTGAATCTGAAAGTTGGCATAGCATTTCTTGGTAATGTTAACTAACATAATGAGATGTGCATTAACTTTCAACTCCCTCCACACCTCATTCCCAAACTTTTAAAATAAGCTATCTTTAGAATCTTTATTTTAGTAGAAATTTACCCACAAATGAATATTTAGCAAAGTGTGAAAACTGATGATAAAACGCAAAAACAAACAAACGAAAAAACAGGAATTAAAAATTTTTCTCCTTTAGTGTATCTGAAAATACTTAGGTTGCTTAGGATACTTTTTCAGTTACCTGGGTTCTTAGTAATAATAGTCTAGAGGCCTTATTCGTGTTTTCTAGCTATACAGCTTTTGTTTTCTCCACCAGCTACAAAGAAGACTGGTGTGTAAAATAGATGAAAGTGGAGCTTTTCTGGTTGAAATGGAGATGGAGACCTAGAGTCCTTTAAAGCAACAAAGTTTAAAGGCCACTTGGTACTGTACAGTTTATGTATGTGTGTGTATATACACTCCTTTTGTTTTGTGTAAGGGCTTTGTCTTACTTTGGTTTGAATTTATAGTGCCTGATTCTGTACCTGGCACATAGAAGATGTTCAATTAATGTGTGCTGAATACAGAATGTTTTGAACATCAGGCTTTCCCTCATTGATTTCAAACACCTTATGCATAAAAATGCAGTTTTATGAAGCCATCTAATATTAAAGTAATTGTTTCTCTGTGAACCAATTAAAACAAACATACTTCTGGCATAATTCATCAATTTAATTTTTTAAAGTAGAACGTTGTTTTAATTACAATTATGGGAAATGAATAATATTCAGAACATGTTTTCAGTATGATTAAAAGATGTTATATTCCACAATGATTGGTTTAGATAAAGATTCAGACACTTCAAATGACCTGATGATAAAAATAAAAATAATCTTACACAAAGAACTTTGGAATTGAATGGTCTCAATATTCAGTAAATTGTTTTTCTTGTGAAGTTCATATTTATGTTTTGTATCACTTTTGAGTAATCTTGAATGTAACATTTTAATAAACCACCTATTGTTTTTAGTATATCACGTGGGTTAAAATTGAGAGCCACGAAATTATCTTTTTATCACTATAAAGAAGGAACCAATGTTTTAAGTTGATAGAATGAAAAGGAACAAGTTCTCAATAACCAAATATGATAGTTCCTTTTAAAATAATGACCAGTTACAGTAAGAAATATGTTTAAAATTACATTCTGGCTTACAAGACTGACAAGATGCTATCTACCAAAAAAAATTGAATCAGGTATTTTTTTCTCTGCAATGAGAGTACCAAATTAAGAATCCACTTAATTAAAATAATGATAAATGTAGATTACATTACCAAAGACAGTGAAATACAGCTGCTCTATCTAGAGAGAGCCTGCATAATTTACCAAGACTGTACAAAGAAGCAATGGAGCAGCCACTGCAGACTCTTCCAGGAAGCGTCCTGTTTATTCTACATACATTTCTTTTTTTAATTAAAATGTCAATGATAATTTTATTAGCAGTCCTCCAAAAAAAAAAATCCTTCTTTAAATTTTCCAAGGTGGTAGAATATGAGATGAGATCATTACTGTTGCTGAATGAAACAGATTAAACCTGAAAAAAATAGCATGCTATTATATTTTATTATTTCAGTTTTCTTTATTATTAGTTGATATAGAAGTATGTGATGGTATATATATATTTTTTTCACGTGAGTTTTGCATGAAGGAAATGTTAGGCAAAATTCCTTGAATAATATACGTTAAAAAAAATCTTTTGGAACCACAAGCAAGATTTGGGTGGAGTTAGAAGTAGTACTGCTTACAAATAAAAGTGTAAGTATGTATACTTTGGAATTCCCAAGGTGAGGCAGACACCTCCTAGGAGTATATTGGGACCAGCTCCATGGTATTTCCTTTTCAACTCCATTACTGGGTTGTGATTAGGGTTACTATGTGCCATGTGAGTGAGTGAGATCAAAAAAGTGATTGCCTGAAACCAAAAAAGTGATTGAAAATCTGTTGCACTGTATGTTTTCATCCTTTAATGATGACCAATGATGTATTCTTAATTAAATGCATTTTAGAAAACCAATATTGTATTTACCAAGAAGTGTTGGTGGGTTTTTGGCCTTTGAGGGATAAATGGGGACTCTAGGATTGGACTTGGCTTTGTTCTAGGTTCCACTGCATGGTATGATCTTAGTTTAGTTTACTTCTCTATACTTTGGCTTTCATATTTGTAAAGTAAGACTAATACTAGTGCCTATATCATAGGGTAATTATAAGCTTTTAAGGGGATAATCCATGTAGGATAGATCATACACCTGGCACCACACCTGGCTAATTTATTTATTTTTTCTAATTTTTGTAAAGATGGGCGTCTTGCTATGTTGCCCAGGCTGGTCACAAACACCTGGCTTCAAGCAGTCCTCCCACCACAGCCTCTCGAAGTTCTGAGATGACTGGTAGGACCCACCATGACCAGACCTATGAACTTTTTCAGATGATTTTGTTCTTTATGCTTTTTCCTTTGAGTGTCAATAAAATGATAAATGAAAGAGAGGAAAAGAGGTCACATGCTATAATATATAACCATTATTTATAATGTTTATACATGCTTTATAAGTTGTAGAATGTTAAGGTACATTAGCTTTTTTTTTTTTTTTAGTTGCCACCTTAGTGTGTTTCAGGCATTTTTCTAAGTGTTAGAGATGTAGCTGATTAAGGCAACAGATGTAGGTGATTAAAGCACATTCCCTGTCTTAAAGACTTAACACTGAGTTTTAAGGCAGGAAGTTACTGCTATGCATTAGTCATAATTATTTGATGAATTCTTTGCTCTTCTAAAAATATTCCACATTCCTTATATTTTTCCTGTTTGTTCATGACTTGGCATCTGTCGTTCTTTGGCCAGTATTACTAAGTTTCTCCAAACAATGCTGTCTTCTTGAAGGTTCAGTATTGCTCTATCAGGGCCTGTTGGGGACTTACAATTCTTCACTTAGCTTATTAATTTTGATTAATATCTTGAAATAATTTATCAGTTTATTAGTTCAGGCTTAGAGTTTCTAGGATTTTTTCAGAGATAAGTTTCTCTCCCTTGGTCTTCCCTAATAGAGAACAGATAATTACATATTAACATATTTTTTCACTGCTTCCACCAAAGTAGCACTATATGGTATTTGCCATAGTGAAGTTGTATGATTCAGACCCAAAATTAAATCAAATTGATATTTTAAGTTAAAAAAAAGGAATGTACAAAGTACAGAAATACCACAGATACAGGAGTGTGTGCATCTGTGTGTGTTAAATACATGTGCATGTATAAAAATATGTCAAAATGTTAATTCGAAATGGTCGAATTTAGAGCAATATCTTCACATTTTTATAGTTTCGTGTATTTAATTTAAAATGTATTGAATGTATCCTGAGGTCATGGATTAGAAACTGTTTACTTTCCTCTTTTAAATTAATTGCTTTGGAAAGCCAGAAATCCCTCCTTATTTAATGAAGCATCATCTTATTTATCAGATACTCCTTAGGGTTATCATTGACTAGAATCTATCAAAGATTGGGTAACTTTCCATAAATTTTAATTTTAGGCTAATATCAAGGGCCTTGTTTTCAAATGAAGTTCTTGAGCATTTATACTTATTTAGAAATTTTGTCTTTAGCTTTAAATGGCTCCTTTATGCTATTTTGCATAATATTTCTTCTCAAATTGTCACTTGCAAATGTTTTAGATAAAGCAATGTTACATAATAGGTAAAACTAACTTACTTTGTAAGGATTTTACATAGTTATAAGATGCCAAACTTGTATTGATGCTTTCTTCTTTATGGTTAATTGATAATTGCTGAGTCCCTACTGTGTATACAAATCACAGCTAGTTACTGAATTTCTGGTTTTATATAACAAATTTAGTATGACTATAAAGTTTCCAACCCTTTCCTCCATGTTTTTATTGACTTAGAATCAATTGATCAGTCAAGCAGTCTGAAATGGAAATGATTATGAAGCATTAACAACCAAGAAAAAGACTTTTATGAAAACTTAAGGGTAAAATGTAAGTTCTAAAGTACTTATTAACATAATAGCTAAAATACTGTTTTATAAAAAGATAGTTTGTGAATTTTATACATATGTGAGTGTTATAATGTTCATTATCTGGACATTTTAAAGATATGATTTAATTATGTTTGGGAAGAGAAAAGATTAGTCTCTGTATCTGTCAACTTTGTAGAAAACAAAGTTAGGATCTATAAAGTTTGTTGTGTTGATTTGTCACAGTAACGTTTCTTTCCTTATAGTTAATTCAAGACTTGAAATAAGCCTCCTAAGACTAAGTGGTGTTGTAATTTATTTATTTACTGCAGTTATTTGATACTTTTGCATAGTAAAAATAACATTGGCATTAGATGATATCCTTTTTGCCTTCTAGTTACTGTACTCTAATAGATCTGACTTCTCTACATTATTTTAATTTTTGATGTTCATCTGTCTTCTGCCTCTCAGATAGCTGGAAGAAAGTGCATCTTCTGGAACTGGGTTTTTAGTATTCCTCTTATAGATTCATGTGCTTTTTTATTCAGTGGAATTGTATCATTGTAACCTTGCAGGGTACTCTCCCTTGTTCTTCCTGCCTTGTTTTTTACTGTCTAAATTCTCTTTTAATTTTCTTTATTACTTAGAATAATTATGTTTTAAATTAAATACACAAAATTATAAAAATGTGAAGATATTGCTCAAAATTAAATCATTTCGAGTTAACATTTTGACATATTTTTATACATGCACATGTATTTAACACACACAGATGCACACACTCCTGTATCTGTGGTATTTCTGTACTTTGTACATTCCTTTTTTTTAACTTAAAATATCAGAAACATTTTTCTGTGCCCTTAAAACCTCTTCAGGAAGGTAATTGAATGGCTACTTAATATTCTATCATGTGCCTGTATAATAATTTTTTTAATGATTCTTTAATTTTGTGAATTAAGTAGAACCTAGTTTTTACTATAAATAATAATACTTTGATGTGATCCATAAATTATTGTCTACATTTAAAAAAATCCCTTAGGATGCATTTCCAGATTTAATGGATCAAAGTATATGATTATTTCTAAGGCCATTGAAACATTTTGCCTAGTTGATTTCTATAAATAATACACCTGCTTGTGCATTCATTATTTATATTTTAAAATTCAGAGTCTTTGTTTAATATATCTGAAACTTTAACTTGGAATTCTTTTCACAATTATTGGCATTTGGTGAACTCAAGGTGGGAGTAGCATTCTGCCCATCTTATTAATCCTACATTTTATTCTTGGAACAGAACCAAAAAAATATGTGTTAAGGTAATTCAGTCATGTAATGCAAGGCATAAGGTGACTTTTTCCCCTTACTGTGAGAAGTCAGTTTGCAGGGATTGAAGGGGGACAAAATACATCAATGACCAGCTGCATCGTGTGCTAGATTTTAATATGCTTTATACTAAAAATGTGCCTTGTGGATGAACATAGATATAGGTGTAGACACATATATATGTTATTTTTTAAACAGTTATGTGATGCTAATTATAACTTATTTTTTCTACTAGGTTCTGTTTTTCAACTAGCCACACTGTTCTGCTCCTGGATATCAACTGACTTATTTTCTGTTGGCATCATTAAGTTTGGCAGCATTTAAAAATGCTTTCTAATTTTCTCTGAGTAAATCCATGGTGATAGAATATTGGCTTAGTAAAAGTAGTTTAATCATTTGGGGCATATATTTTATATCAAACGTGAGATTTTAGGTATATTTCACTTTAATTATTACTGCAGGTTTAAACTACTACTTTATCCCATAAATATCCCATAGAAAATACTTTATGTTCACTAAATATCCCATAGAAAATACTTTATGCCTCTCTTGTTTTTTTTAATGAACTTTTATTATTAATGGTGACAATGTATATTATGACATTAAAGACAAAACAGAGCTATAGGGCTACTATTTTAAATCTAGTTACTGGATTTAATATTATAATAGATCATTTGTAAGAATAAAATAATGTTTATTTTATGGTAATTATTACCAAATCATTATTTAGACTTTAGAAAATAATGTATCACCATCTTGCAATTGTAATACCTTTCTCTTTTGGTCATTTTAGTTTCTTAGACCTAATTCTGTTTTTTTGTTTTTGTACTTTTAATGCAGTTAGGGAATATTTGCTTTTGTGACCCCCTTTTTTTTTAATGCTAATCTCTTGGTAGTTTCTTGTTAGTGATGTGAAAATGCTGCTACCAGGCTGACTTGGGCATGGGGATAAGTAACTCCTACAATGTGTGTGGGACTGTTGTTGAGAGGGGTGTTGCTGCTCTTTTCCAAGATGCTGGGTTACTTTGTTTCCTCTACTTTTCAGCTATAAAAATGTATACTACATATTCACACTATGTACAGTTTCATGGTTCCATTCTCCCCCTGTTCTTTTTCCTCTCATTTGCATTCTATTTTTTTCCTCTCCTTCTCTTTCATCTCTCACATGTGGGTATACGTGCACATACACATATAAATTAATTTTCAAGTGTCAGAAACAAAGATTGCAGACAGAGATCTAGATCTAATTTAAATGCTTAAGTTTTACTTTTCTTTTTTTTCTCCCTCTTTCATTAGATTATGGTCATCTGTAATATTTAAGTATTTTTGTAAGCATTGGTTGTTCTGTCTCTTCATGTTTTATGTCTCTTGATGAAAAAATAAGCTGTGAAACCAGATAAACTCTTAGATTAGAAAGTCTTAAACCTGAATATGCAGAGAGGTCATCTGGGAATCTTATTAAAAATTCAGATTCTGATTCAGTTGGTCTGGATGGAGCGTGAGATTTTTCTAACAAGTACCCAGGTGATGCTGAGGCCACTGGTTTAAGGCTGCACTTTGAGTAGTCAGATTTTAGATTCTGGTTTCCTGCAAAAAGTGACATTTATTTAGAACAGGAATATTTGGGATTCAAAGTCAGTTTCTTCATACATTAGCTCTGAGTCCAGTATCTACAAGGATGGGGCATATATTTTCTTTTAAAACCTAACTTGCCATATTTCCTCAGTTTTCTTTGATTTAGGCGATTTTAAGCCATAAGACTTTAAAAGATTTGTGAGTTTGGGATCTTCTGTAATGGTCTCACTTATAGCTTCCCTAGTTTAGTTTCCTACTTAGTGTAGACTAATGATGACATGTATCAGGTTTTGTGGTGATTTCATTTTATGATACATTGTCTCCAACTGATGGTTGAAAACAATTTCTGCTGGGAATTTTGGAGTTGAAGGTGAAGGGTGGGGAATTGAGAGTGGGGATGGAGTACCTAGGATAAATCTGAGAAACTGCATTGAAGTGCCTTTATCCTTTCTCATCCCTATGGTTACTGTTAGAAGAATCACGGACAACTGAATTGAAATGAACTACTTATTGAAAGTAGGAAAATTACCTGATACATATTCAGAAGTTAGTTGTTCCTGTTATGCTTTTAAATAAGATATCTTTTATGTCTTTTAAATAAAGAGGTCCACAATTTCCTGTACAAAAAAATGGACATAGTTTCCAACAATAAAGTGCATATCAGAACCTGCATAGTGATTAGAAGGTGGGCTGGTTTCAGAAAGGAGATGATACAACCAAGTTCTGCAGGCTGGCCCATTATTTGCAATACAATAGTCAAATGTGACCATCATCAAAACACCTTTTTTGTTTTTGTTTTTGTGTTAGAGTCGGGATTTCCTTCTGTTAACCTAGGCTCGAGTTCAGTGGCACCATCATAGTTCACTGCAGCTTCGACCTCCTGGGCTCAGATCCTCCCACCTCAGTGTCCTGAGTAGCTGGGGTTACAGGCACACACAACCACTCCAAGCTAACTTTTTTATTTTTATTTTTTGTAGAGACAGAGTTGTGCTATGTTGCTCAGGCTGGTCTCGAACTTGTGGCCTCAAGCAGTCCTCCTGCCTAAGCATTCCAAAGTGCTGGGACCATAGGGATTAGTCTCCATGCCCAGTTACCTGAATCTTTAAAGCTGGTAAAGTTTCTTGGATTACAGCATTGTTCAGGAAAACTAATCAAATTACCTAATGTGACTGGTTCCTGAGGTAGCAAAAGAAGTCACATACTCTAAAGAAAGATAAGTAGGAAGGCTTTCCCCTTGCTAGTAAACACTATGCTTGAAAATTAATTGTATTTTAATTTAGGACAAAAAATATTCAGCATAGATTTTGCGTTTTCAAACCTTTCAAACATTATTTTAAATGTAGGTACAACATTTAAGTTATTTTTCCAATCTTATTTGTCTGTATACTTTCAATAAGTATAGATTACCCTTTCCTTAGTCAGCCTACATTTAAAAAGCTTATGTTTTGCCATAATACAGTAGAATTATTTGTGGTAATGTTACAAGTCTCTAACTGTATGAACATTATCCTGCTGTTTTATTGTTTTATAATGTAAAAGTAAATGCAAGCATTAAGAAATGTGCAGTGCTGTCAGGCTCCTTCAGGATTTAAGAAAATTGCTCTAACTGTTGAAGAACTGAAAATAATCTTTCAGGTCGCAAAGAGCAGTAGTTATAATATTGCCAAGCGTTTTGCTTTCTTTTTTCTCTAACCATATTGGTGATTTGAGTCAATGCTGAAGAAATTCAGATTTTATTTTACTTCAACAAACTGCTATTGCCTTGTAAGAATTACATATAAAATGGCATGGTTAAAAATAGGAAGAAAATAGAGGACTCATTCTTAACTCTACCTAAGCCTAAATCATAAATCTGTTTCTTATAATAGTAAAAGTTGTATAGCCCAGCTTTTTTATCTGACTTGTGCATTGATATAATAGGCACAAATACTGTTTGTTAATCATAGAACTGTGACATTATATTATGTTGCAAGCTCTTCGTAAAAATGAAACGAACATACAAACAAAATCTGAAAGCCAAAGCCTTCCCTAAAAGTTCTCACATAGCATTTTGAATTTTTAAAATGAAGTAGATATTCCTTATGGTTTTTAGCCTTTTGTCCTATATGTTTAAGAATATTTCCATTTAAATGCAGATTTTGATTTTCCATCTGGGACTAGGTAGAAGCCATTCTATTATACTACTAAAAGAATAATCTACTTTAACACAACATTTCTCCCTAAAGGGATGGTCTTTTCTAGTCATAAGGTATTATTTTTCTCAGAATGATATTAACATTCATGATTTAGCGATTTTATCTTGATTTGAAAGATGTTTTGTTCTGGCAGTAAAAGGGATTAGGAGAATGTCGTGTGTATCCTATTGCTAAAAAATAGCCTTACCTTGCTCAAGATTACGTATTAGTAATTTTCAAAGTGTTTGAGGGTAGGCATATGATTTGTATTTTTATGATATGAAAAACTTTAAGCCCAGTGAAATGGAAATTGCCAGATTCATTAAACATCAGGTTATACAAATATGGTGTTTTGAATAGATTAATTCGCATGTTTGAGAATTTCTGAACATGTTATAACATTGTTTTGCATTCATTTTCTTTATGCCTTGTAAATAAGCCTTTTGGATGTATAAGAAAATCATTAGAGCAACTAGTTACTACATTCAGAGGCATAGATGTGTTTATTATGCCTCTGCATCAAAATTTATTAAAACTTTAAGATAAAAAGGGATTATATTAATTAAATGGAATGTCTCAGGCAGAAGAAGGAAGGCTCTGAAGGCCATTCTGCTATTTGTTGGGCAAAGTCTTGGCGTGCAGAATGTAGCTATCCAAGGCATAAAGCACACTGGGACCTGGTGTGGGATGCCAGCACCATGCCCCTAGGCACGCTGTCATTCAGCTGGCAGATTAATTAACCAGGGCTGCACAGTCCTCCTGTCGAGCCTCTTACTTTCAGTCAGCCCATTCTTGAGGCAGAAAATACAAGGGTTTAAAAGCCTGGAACATTCAAAAAGTTTTTTCTCTTAACAAAATCAGAGTGCACATACTGACAGTTTTCTAGGAATAGTCTTGCTCACACACATACCTATGCCTGTATATATATATATATATATATATATATATATATATATGTATATATATGTATATGTATATATGTACGTACACACTTATATGTATATATAGGTGTATATGTATGGGTTATGTATATATTTGTGTAAATATATACATATATAATTTTTATCTTTGCATGAATGAGTGATTTTAATAGATTAAATACTTGAAAACCCAACCAGAGTGTGACAGTCTAACCTCCAGAGAGAATTTTTCTAGTATCAGTGTGCCTTCTTTAATGTTTCTAATTAATGATTTATTAAATCACACTGGATAGCGAGCTCTTAATTATGATTTAATAGTAGCAAATTAATTTAGGCAATTCTGAATTGTATTGTATTAACAGATACATGTTTTAAATGAATTTGTTCTTTTTATTTTGGAATTTTAATCAAAAATTATTTTGTTTATGTGGTAAAATTTAACATTAATTTTTATTTCATTGTTTTGGAAATATTCACGTACTCTATTAAAATTCAAACCTGCACTTGCAAATATATGAGGTTTTGGTAACCAACTGAAAAGGTACATTTATATATCTGACTGATCACAACTATGCTCATTCAAATTTTCATTAAGATTATTGTTTATTTTCAGCAAGGACATTTCTAGTCATACATACGTAGAAATTATTGTCAGACAAATGAAAATTTTACATTATAGTATTTTGCTTAAAAAATACTTTAAACATATCTTGTATATTCATTTTTAGGATGAATACATTAAATTTTCCTGTTTCTTCAGATTGGCTTGCTTTATAATTATATATAATATTATTAGCTTATAGATCAAGTATTAATGTCTGATTATTTTCTAAATATATATCAAAGTCTGCGTTCATAAGAATGCATTTTGTTTGTACTTTAAAATTAAGAAAAAACAAGGAGATGACTAAATGCAAAAAGATATGTTTTCATTTAAATTACTTTAGCAGTGTAAGATACAAGTCTCTTCCACCCCAACCCTTTTTTTCTATGACACTGTCATTTTTCTAACACTCTCACTGGAATTTATTTTGTTGTAGTAAATAAAAGACAAGTCATTATTAAACAGATTTTGCTGTTAATTCATTGTATGATTACCCTTTGCCATAGGTACTTTTAAGGGCTTTTATCCAAAATAAAATTCATTAAAAATGCAATTAAAAAAATCTATTGTTAATGACTGCTTGAGTGACTGGCTCATAATTGGTTCATTACAATAAAAAAGCAACTGTTTAAAAATCATGACAGTGAGCTACAGTACAGAGTGAACATTTTTCATTGTAAGGCCCTATGTGATTATAGGATCCTGAAGGTGAAGCAGAGAAGCATGTAAATGGAGACTCCAGCACAACTTTCTCTTTTATACCAGTACAGTGAGTTCAGGTCATGACCTAGTGTGGGCTGTAGAAGTAGGAGCCCCTCATATTTACAGTGTCCCATGCTGAAGAGTAAACTCAGGTAATATAGTCCATTTAAATGCTGGCACTCAAGAGTCTTCTTTGTTTTCCTTCCCCAGAAATCTTTACAGTTGACTTAAATTACAGAGTTGTAATCAGGAAATCTTTAGTTCTGTTGGGGCAAGACTAACAAAGACAGTATTGTCATACAAGCCATCATTATTACCTGCCCTCTTGTTAATGCAGGAAAGCATGTAAATAGCTCTTTTTCAAGTTCCAAAAATTTAACAACAACAAAAAAAAGCATTCCTAGAGATTTGCTTTTGTTCAACATTTTGGTGATTTAATATCTGTGTTATTTTTAATTAATTAGTTTTAATTCATTTTATTTTTAGGTCATGGTTCCTAAGTAACATAAAAATATAAACTTGATTATGCAGAAAGAAAAGTAAACTATATAAGTTTTTTTCTTAACAAATCAAAGTTTCATTACTCTTTTTGTCTTGGGCTTGCCAGTGATTTGACATACTGTGTGTGAACTTTGCAGTGTTAAACTTTGCAATGTCAGATGTCAGCTGTTCTCTTTAGAGTATAAAATTTTAAAATACTGACAAGTGTAAATAAAAATGGTCATTAAATCTCTCTGCTTAGAGTTCTACCTATAAGGCAAAAATCTTGAGTTTCAACAGTAGTTTAAAGGGCTTCTTTAATGAGCCCTATAGTTTCAAAATGCTTTTCCTGTTTGAGGCTAGAAAAACAGTAAAACTTTTAAAGACTGAAGACTCCTGCTTTTGTTTAGTCTACAACAGCAATATTAATGTTGCTTTTGTGTTCTGGTGACTGACTTAGGTGTAATTTTTCATTACATGTATTAAAACTTGAATTATTTTCAACTCTGAAATTTAGACCAGCCCATGTGTGAACTTAGAGTATAAGCAAGGTGGTAACTTCAGGATCAGAATAACTCAAGGCCACTCACATTATTAAATGCAATCAGAGAATAGGAGTTTAATATAAATTAGAAAAAAACTTTCAATGAGACATTTAACAGTTTTTAAAGAAATAAGATAAATTTAATTGCCCTTATTGTAGTTTAAGTAACCAAACTGCTAGGGTATTTCATCATTACTCGCTTCTGTGCTGCTTTGCATTCCTGTCATCACCTTATTTTGTAACGTGTGTATTTTTTTTTTCTCAATAGAATAGAGACGAATTGCCTGCAAAGGAAACAACCATGTAAAGCATAGTAGAAATCACACTGCTTTCTGGTTGCATTTTTCTTTAAAGATCTAGTAAATCCAGTTTATCTTTACACTTACAAGCAAAACTGAGCAATGCACTTCCCACACTTGAGGCTGAGACAGCTTCAATCCACCTCACACTTATACGCAGTTGAACATGCAAGCTGATGCCTTTGTGATTTGTAAATGTAATTTGATAAACCATTTGGTAAAATCCATGGCTATGTTATACCAGTGCCAAATATTTTATGTATTTCAGAATTAATGCAGCTGGGGAAACTATTCAGACTAACATTTCGCTGTTTGGTTTATGGGGATATCTTGTAATATTTATAATTTGATGGTTATTCATACTTACGTCTTGTGGCTTGGCACTAGGCCTAATATTTCTGACCTTTTTTTACCTTGTTATATTTTATTATTTCTTCATAGATTGCTTGTGTAGGGTAAAGTTCTTTGTTCACTGGCACTTCAAGAAAGAGAGTCTATACTTGTACTAATATTTAAACAAAAATATCTTTGTATATTGCTAAGTGTGGAGGCATTTCATAGGCTAACAGTGATTAATAAAGATTATGATGTCTCCTGTGATACATTAATTTATCTTTCCATTTCCAGGGCATATTGATTTTGAATATTAGAGAAGAACCACATTCCATTCATTCATCAAATGCGTTCTGAGTGACTGCTCTGTTCTGGGTATAGGATATAACTATCAATAAAAGAATGACCCAGATATATTAGAGCTGATAGTCTAGATTATGAGTAATAGTACAATATCATATTGTTATGATATACGATGGAGTTTTTTTTTAATGTGGAAGAAAAGAAAAAGATCAGTTTTACCTGAGGTGGAGCAGGGGATGGGCATTTGGAGAAACAGATGAATGATGATTCATCAAGAGTAAGATGACTTTCCAAACTGAGAGAACATTCTATATGGAATATATTGATGGGACAAAACATGACACATACCTCTCATAATTTGGTGTGACTAGATGATATGTATAAATCGTGGCAGTAGGTAGGAATAAGAAGGTTATTTGGGGGGCAGGTTATAAAGAGCCTTGTGTGCCTTGCCAAGGAGTTTGGAGATCCCATTCTGTAAGTAATGGGGAATTTTTGAAGATTTGTAAGTTAAGAAGCAAATGGATAGATTTGTATTTTGTAGTAGTGTATAGGAGGTACAGAGAGAGGAGAGATAAGGCTAGGTCTTTTGAGATCTTGAGATTAAGGTTTCTCAAAATAGAAGATAATGACACTAAAAAGGGATAAATCAAGACTGGATAAATTGATGGTAGAGATTATCAGCATGTAAGTAATAATCAAAGTCGTGTGAAAAATAAGCTTTCCTGAGGATAAAGTATTTCATAGTGGAAAATAATTCGCATTCTGGTACCTGGTTCCCCACCTACCACTTACTAGCTTTGTAACTTTGGACGAGTTACTTTACCTCTCTGTGCCTTTGTTTCGTCTTCTGTAAAATGAAGATAAAAATAGCCTATCTCATAGAGTTGCTATGAGGATTGAATGAGTCAGTAAACTGTTCTTGTCAGATAGTGTTTCAAGATGAAAGAGATTTAGATAGGTGTATAAATTAAGAAATAGAAAAAGTTATTGAGGGTTCATGTTAGAAAAGGAACAAGATCCAGAAAGATTTGGAAATGACGGGATGAAGGGCACAGTGGGCCAACTCTGGATAGAATAATTAAAAATAAGAAATGGAATGATAAAGAACTGTTTATATTGCAGCTGCTATTTTTCTCTGTGGTCTTGGAGGCGAGATCATTTGCCTCATGTGTGGAGGTGAGGGAAGTAATGAAGTGCTTTGAGGAGACTTTTAAATATTTGGACTGATCTCTTAAAGAGGAAAGGAAAGAGAACTGAGGATCGCCAAACTGCTCGGGATCCAGGTGTGGTTAGAAATCAGAAGTGTGAAAAGGGGATGGTCTTTAAAATTTAAATTCGGTTAAATTGAAATGTAAACTAGGGATGTTTGGTAGGTAAGATCACTTTTTAGGAAGCAGGTTACTTACTTATAGCAGAGGTATGTAACAATATATATTTTATTATGAAATATATGAATGAAAGCATTCTAGAAACCATAGCAGGTAACAGTTGCTAAATTAAATTTCTATAAGAACAAACCTTCCTTATTACAGAGGGGAGAATACAAAATTAATATGAATTTAAGTAAATACAGCTGTTCAAGGACTACATTTTCTGGACGACAAACAACAAATGATGCAGTTGCTTTATGATGGTCACTTAAATATATCAGTGAGGCCAGGCACTGTCGCTCACACCACACGTGGGGAGGCTGAGCTGGGAGGATCACTTGAAGCCAGGAGTTTAAAACCAGCCTGGGTAACGTAGCAAGACCCCATCTCTACTAAAAATAAAAATATTAGCTGGGCATGGTGGCATGCACCTGTAGTCCCAGTTACTCAGGAGGCTAAGGCAGAGGGATCCCAGGAGCCCAGGATGTTGAGGGTACAGTAATCCCTGAGAGCTCTGATCATCACACCACTACATTCCAACCTGGACAACAGAGTGAGACCCCGTCTTAAAAAACAAACAAACAATAAAAAATAGACACATACGCACACACACACACACACACACGTAATTTTTATACTTAAATATATAAAAAAATATATAATTAGTGATGAAAAATATGCAAGAAAACAATACATAAAATCCAATAGTCCACCCACTCTAGTGTTAATAATAGTGCTAAGTAGAAATAAGTGTCTAGATTTTTACTTAATTGAAAACAAAGTGAGATCTTCAAAAATAAGGTAAATAAATGTAACATATTGTAATTTTTCTTTATTGCATATAAGTTGCTTCAAGAATTATTTCAGTTAGCTTTTTTAAATTTTTCAAATATTCCTTTTAACATGTTTTTCTATATGTAATTTAGAAACCAGTTTTCTGTTTTAATAATTAAGAATAATCTTTAAAATACTACCACTTGGTTTATGTCCGTATCTGTTACAAAGGACTAATAAATGCTCCAATGTTAACTACTCATTATTGTTTAATTAATGAGAAATGGAATGCTTATAGTTTAGATTCATCAATGTAAAACAGAACTATGAATGGGAGATTATTGTCAGTGGGGAAACAGTGGTTGGCTGTAGTAATGTAGTGATTCTGGTGGTATATTGTTTTGTTTTGTCTCACTTTGGGTGACTACCCATAGTCTCATTTAATGCTTATTTTTTATTTCTTTCTTTTTTCTTTTTTAGCCTTTGAGAAAATTTTAACATTTACAAAAGGAGACAAGCATTATGAATCTTCATGTAGCCATTCCCCAACTTCAAAACTTTTCAACCCAGAGTACTTCATTTACAATGTACAAATGCCTGTGATGTCTTGGTGCCAATATAATAATGACCACATCTTAATTATAAATATAGAAAAGTCTGTAGTAGCATTTAAAATTAAGGATCAACTTGTAAAAGCAGATGTTATAGAAATAAGTTTTATTTTCTTCCATATTCTGAACAGTTTTAAACCATTGATTTTATTGTTTTCCAGTTAGAAAAATTAAAACATTATAATTCTAGGTCATTTGTCACAGAGATTTAAGTCAAGTTGCTAACATCTGCTACCTAGATGATAAAAATTGGACTTGTCTTGGGAATGATATGTGAACTTAAATTGAATGAGTTAAGATCAGGGTTGAGAACAGCTCTGATCCATTAAGTAGTCCTTTTACCCTGCTTAGAAAAACTGTGGGAACCATTTTAAAACATAGCCACACTTAAAAGTATAAGAACAAAATTAAAATCAGAATGGCCTTCTACATTTTCTCTAGAAAGGTAATAATTATTAAATACCATATTTTAAGTTTCTGAAGTTTCTTAATGAAGGAACAAAAGTGTGAGCATATTTTTGTTTTATGGTTAACTTTTTAGTAACATATTTGCCCTACTTACTGAAAAACAAAGAAACAAATAACTGGGCCGACTTTTCAATACTCATATCAACTCAATGGCTCCTAAAATTTTTCTCTTAAGTCTTTGTGTAACAGAGACCAAGCCTTTATTTTTTTACCAGGAAATTGAAGAAAAGTTGTAATATATGATTAGTTTTTCTGTGTTTTTCATCTTTTATGTGAAACGTAAGATTCCTAGAAAAAGTACACTTGTCAGACCCCATTTTAGCAGTTTGGGGGACTAATTGAATGTCTGACTAAGCTAAACTGATCTAATAAGAAGACTGCTCTAGTATTCATGAGCATCACTTTGCTAAAGAGGAAAGAAACAACATATCAATAAGAGACATTATTTTTAATAGAAGTACTATAAATATGAAGTAAGCCTCTAATGTTTTTCTGAGTCTTACTATTACTATTGTCATTACGACCTTAGGGGAAATATATTGTATAAAGAGAACGGGCAAAGAGATGGGACAAAGGGAAGCAATAAAGGAACAATCTTCTGAAATGAGAAATCCATAAAATATATAATCAAACAGTTCCATTTTGTTAATTGTTAAAATTAATTATCGGCTGGGCACAGTGGCTCACGCCTTTAGTCCCAGCACTTTGGGAGGCTGAGGCAGGTGGATCATCTGAGGTCAGGTGTTCAACACCACCCTGGCCAACATGGTGAAACCCTGTCTCTACTAAAAGTACAAAAATTAGCTGGACACGGTGGCAGGCACCTGTAATCCCAGCTACTCAGGAGACAGGAGAATCACTTGAACCCGGGAGGCCGAGGTTGCAGTGAGTTGAGATCGTACCACTGCACTCCAGACTGGCGACAGAATGAAACTCTGTCTCAAAAACAAAAAAATTAATTACAAAAAGGGAGCACATATTAAAATCTACTAGCTCGTAGTTTATTTCTAATAGAAACAAAATTATGGAAGATATCACATGAGTTGGCATGTCTTGCCTGTATTTGGGTAGCCCTGTTATTTGTTAAATGAATAAATAAATGCCAGTGAACGAAAAAGTAGTTTAGCTTTCATGTGAACAAGTATATAGTAAAATAACCCATACTACTTGTAGAAAAATAGGTTGAGTTATTATTTAAATCACAAAAGGAATTCTTGAGTCAATGTATACTTGTTTTTAAAAATAGCCCTAGTGCTCTCATTCTCCTTGATCAGCAGGCAAATGCAGTTCTGAGAAAAGGTAGTGAATGTCAAATTAAATAGGCTTGGATCATATTGAGCTCCTTGTTAGTCTGCTTAAAACATTTGCAAGGTGAGAGTATAGTCATCAACGACTCATTCATTGATTGCATCAACGTGATAAGGTTCAAGACTTGGAACAGGAAGCTTCTGATCAAGAGAGAGCCCATCACTATTTCCCTGACGTGAGATCCGGTCAATATTATGTAGAGTGATTATGATACTGATTATATTGTGGCATAGACTGATATATTTATTATCTTGGAAAATGTAGGGCTCACTAAACGGTTTGGACCAAAATATTCCTCATTAATGATAGGAATATACTTGGAAAAATATGACACCTCCTTTAAGATGATTAGCTGCATCTCTTGCCTCTTCAACTTCTTGACCTCTTTGCACTGTGGGAAAACACATCAGTACAGCCTATGACCTTGTCAATACATGGAAGACTGAATGATTTATTTAGCAAACTGGTTGTTACGGGCATGGTACTGCCAGGAACCTCATTCTTGCTTCTATTGACATAGCTGTGCTATTAGCAAGTTACTTCCTGAGTTAAATGGGAAGCTTGCCAGCATGATACCTCTACCTATTTCCAGTTGGCAGACCTGCCAAACACAGTGGCCAGAAAGTGATAAAGTAAGTATCTGATAGATCAATGAATCTTATTTCTCTTTGCTGCTGGAACTAGTATTTCCGTTAATACTTAAGTTCATATATTGGTATGCTAATGATTTTGGTTATAGCATGCTGTTGACATTAGGGGCTTGGATCATCTATAGCAATAGCTAGGGAACCCTCTTTTTTAACTCCCTCATTATCTTCCTCCTTTCCCCAAAATACAGTGGAAAAAATTCTATTTCATGCCTAAACCTTTCCCCTGATTTCCATAGGGGTGGGATAGGGAATAGAGATATTTCTGCATTCTGTGTGATGAATAAAATTTGTACTTGGCCCAGGTTTGGTAGAGTGGGACAGAGAAATACCAGCCCAATGATGCATTTGTAACCAAAAAGATTAATTAAGTTTCATAATCATCAGAAAAAGAACCTGCGGGGAAAGAAGAAGGAAGGATCCTTCCTTCCTGAAGCCCTGAAAGTCCTGCCCTTAGAATAATTTATTTGGTTCTGCTTGTAACTTCTCAAGTAAAACTTTGTCAAGTGCAAAGGGAATTGGAAAACAGTAGAAGTAGTATGGACAAGTTTATTCAATATCTGGTATTCTAGACCTGTCCAGAGACAAATTTAGAAAAACAGAAAAGTATAGACTGGCTTTCTCAAGGAATAACAACTACTGGAACTACTCTAGGAGGTTGCAATGTGGTAGGAATGGCTAATTAGTTATCCCATTAAAAGGTATTTTGTGCAGTCTTCAAGTACATTCTAAAGCCTACATATTGACATACATAACAAGATACTGATTTTTTTTTTTTTTTTTTTTTAAAGAGATGAGGTCTTGCTGTGTTGTCAGGCTGGTCTCAAAGTCCTGGCATCAAGTAATTCTCCTACCTCAGCCTCCAAAGTAGCTGGGATTACAGACTTGAGCCCCTGCACCCAGCTTAATATACAAAATTATACATACACTTTGACAGCATCTACATTAAAATAATCATATGAATAGAAACTAAAAGGAAATACTTAAAACTTGGGATGCATTATTTGGATTGGTAAAATGTAATTAGACTTGGCATTGTGAAAACGTTATATATTAGGTTGTGACTGTTGTTTAGAATAATATTTGAATTAGTAAGGATCATATGTCTATTCCCAGTCCCATCATCAAGGAAACAGGTACACTTCCCACTGGTGGCCATTTCTTATAGTTACTTCCTGAAAGGTTGGGGAGGTTTGTGGGGTGGGGTGAGGGGAAGAAGTAGAAGAATTCTGGATATCCTTAACATTATGCTTTGATAACCACATGATGACTTGTGCAAAAATCTGTTTTTTTATAATAATAAAGGAAAAAGAATTCTTTAATTTTCTGTCCCAAGAAGTGATTTAATTTTTAAAACTGAGAGTAAGGAGGAAACAGTGAAGTAGAGATAGGGGAGTGAAAACTAGCACCAATATAAAGTGATGACTTATTAAAAACAAGGGAAGTGAAATATTATATTTTTGTTGTTTTTAAGCATTTTATCATTCTAGATCTGTTTCATGGCAAGCCTTTCTGAGGGCTGACACTCAGGGACATGGTGAGAAACATTTGAGATAGTATTAAGGTTGTGAGTTTTTTTAACTTCAGAACTGAGGGAGAGAAGGTGCTAATTATTAAAATGTGAACTTGCATAGTGCTGTGCATAATAGCCTGTCTGCTCAACCTATTAAAAGTAAAGAGGATGGCTTGCAGAGTAACTAACTAATACTACATAGGCTTTCTTCTAGTATTGAAACACGAAGAACATAGCTCAATAGCAGTGAACAATAACAGACTATTTTAACAGATGGGAATCTTTTGGTTTGTTATCATTGATTCGTGTATTGGTGTTTCTAAACTGTTCTACTTACATTATTTTTACACTATTGGATAATGTTAGTAGAATGTTGTCTTTTAAGTGTCTGTTACTTTTAGGAAATAGTTTCGGAATGGTACTGGATAATAACTAAACAAATTTGAATTAGATCAGTTTTGTGTCTTAATTTTATTACTTTTAACTGTGATTTTGGGCCATCCTTTTCTCTCCATTTTCTTGAGGGTTGTTTGAAATTTTTATTGATTGACAGAGTTAATAGTCTTTTTCTTTTCCTTTTCTTCCCCAATAATATAGAGACTGGTTAAAAGAGGATATATTTTTACTTGAATCAACCATGTTATGGAACTCTGCTTTCTCAACTTCTGACTGTGGATATGGCTATTTTAAACTTACGGGTAACCCTTTTAGGGCAAGGAATCTTGTTGTATGAAAAGGAACACACTTTAGAGAATAGAGCCAATTCTAACTCTGCTATATAACTTTATATCTTGGTGTTTAAGATGGTTTCCAGAATGAGTAACTAGTTGGAAATGTATTCTTGAGCAATATGACAAATAAAAATTTCACTTTAAAGGAAAGTTCACTAATATCTATTTCTTGATTTCATTTTATAATTTAATATTTTTATATTTCCCTACTAATTTATTTAAGAAATATTTGTTGACTACTTATTGTTTGACAGACCCAATGACCATTTCTAAGAATATAATGGTGAGCAAAAAGAAATACACTGTTTGTGAGCATATGCCTAGAGTGTAATTAGTCTATGTTAATTACCAATGAATTATATAATTAGCTATTAGTATCTACAGACATTGATCAAATAAACTATCTAAAACATAAAATTGCAGCTATGAAATATGCTCTAAAGGAAAAGTACAGTAGGTCATGACAATGAATTTAAACTAACCATTTTTCCTATCATGAAGATAGGAAAGGCTTTTTTAAAGAGAGGCTTCAGTGTAAGAGGTTTCTCCAAACGGCCACCATCTGAATAAGTTCCAGAAAGTTTCAGTCTGAGAGATGGTCATAAGCAAAGACCTCTGGCAGGTAGGAGAACAGCTTGGTGCGTAGTATTAGGCTGAGAGAAAGCCAGTGTGGTTGCAGTGCCCAGAGTAAAAGTTGAGAGTGATTATGTGAAGCAGCTGGAGAAGTAGGTAGGTTTGGGTAACAGTTATATAGGTATTTTATTTGTAAGTATTCGTCAAGCTATCTGCCTTGATACACTTTGCTATATGTTTATTATACTTCAATTTTAAAATTTTCTTAACTTTTGGAGTATATGTCAATGAAGAGTTTATGGCTCCAAAGTTTTTAAGTCACCTTAGAAGTCCTCTTGTATCCACTCCCGGTCACTGTTTTCCCTTCTTTAAAGCAACCACTGTCCTGGTTGCACTCATCATAGGTTATATTAGCCTGGTCTTAAACTTTGTGTAATTAGAATCACAATATTTTATGTCTGTCCTTCTTTGTCCCAGTTTCTGTGAGATACTTCTGCACATGCAGTAGTAATTTATGCATTTATATTACAGCATAGTATTTCAGTGTCAAAATATACTAAATTTTGCTAGTTCATTCTACTATTGGTGGTCATTTGGGTTATTTTTAGATTGGGGCGATTATAGAAAGTGATTCTATAAATACTTTTATATATAATCTTTTATGCGTATTTACTCATTTTTTATTGGGAATTGGCAGAGGAGTCAAATTTCCTCAGTCAAACAATATGTATTTATTTAGCTTTAGTAGGTACTGTTATATAGTTTTCCAAAATGTTCCTACCAATTTACACTCTCATCAGCAATGTATGAGCATTCCAGTTGTTCCACTTCTTTGCCACCACATATCATTGCCACTTAAAAAAAAATTAAGTCTTTCTGGTGTTATATACTGTTATACATTGTGGTTTTAATTTGCATTTCTCTGATGAGATAGAAATTGTTTTTATATGTTCACTGGCCATTTTGATATTGTTTCTGAGTCATCCCTGATCAAGTCTGTTGCTTGTTTCTTTATTTGATTCTTTTTCTCTCTCTGATACTCATTTGTAGAGGATTTTTATGTATTATGTATTTTTTTTTTGTTTTTATTTTTTGAGATGGAGCTTTGCTCTTGTTGCCTAGGCTGGAGTACAGTAGTGCAGTTTTGGCTCACTGGAACCTCCAACTCCCAGGTTCTAGTCATTCTCCTGCCTTAACCTCCCGAGTAGCTGGGATTACAGGTGCCCACCACCATGTCCGGCTAACTTTTTGTGTTTTTAGTAGAGGCAGGGTTTCACCATGTTGATCAAGCTGGTCTCAAACTCCTGACCTCAGGTTATTCACTCACTTCAGCCTCCCAAAGTGCTGGGATTACAGGCATTAGCCACTGTGCCCGGCCAGATATTTATATTTTTAATGTAAGTTCTTTGTCAGATAGATGTATTGCAAATATCTTTTATTTTGGTAAGAAAAATAAATTCAAGTTGTTAATTTTTTTCTGTGTAATTAGATAAGGCATTTTAAGCCTTGCTTAAGGAATCTTTTTGTATCACAAAATCATGAAGATATTCTCTTATACTGCCTTTTAGAAGCTGTTTACTTACACATTTGATATATACTTGAAATAGGTTTGTGTGTGGTGTGAGCTAGGGATAAAAATTCATTTTTTTTCCCTCACAGGAATATCCATTTGTCCCAGTACTGTGTATTAAAAAGAATCCACTATACCATGTTCTCCTCTTTGTTATAAATCAAGTGACTATATATGGGTGGATCTGTTTCTGAACTCTTTATTCTCTTCCATAAGTTAATTTGTTTGTTCTTGTACCATTAGAAAACTTTTTCAATTAGTACAGCTTTATAATAAATCTTGCTGTCTGGTAGCATAATTTCTCCAATTTCATTCATTTTTAAGAGTACCATGACTATTAGGATCAACTTGTCAGTTTCTTCAAAAATAATCTGGGATTTTTAGTGGTATTATACTGTATCTATAGATTCATTTGAGAATTGACATCATCAGGATATTGAGGCTTCTGTCTAGGAATGTAGTATATTCCTCCATTTATTTGGGCCTTCTTTATTTTCTTTCTATAATATTTTGGCATTTCCTGTGTAGAAGTCATGCACATGTTTCTTTAAAATTATGTCTGAATTTTTTTTATGCTATTGCCAGTATGTATGAGTTTGTGAGGGCTGTCATAACAAAATCCCACAAGCTGAGTGGCTCAGATAACAAATTTATTTCCTTGCGCTTCCAGAGAGTCCAAGATTAAGGTTTCTATAGGATTGGTTTCATTTTGAGGCTTCTCTTCTTAACTTGTAGATAACTCTCTTTTCCTTAAGTGTTTAAACAGTGTTCCTTTTTATCTGCAAACATGTCTGTGTTATAATCTCCTCTTCCTAATTATAAGGATACCAGTCATATTGGATAAGAGCCCACACATATGACTTCATTTTACATAAATACCATTTTAAAGGTCTTATCTCCAAATACAATCACTATCTGAGGCACTGCAGTTTCAAACTTCAACATATGAATTTTGAGGGGACAAAGTAGAGCCCATAACATAATACTTTCGAATTATGTTGCTGACATATAGAAATACAATTTTAATTTTGAATCTTGACCTTCTATATGGTGGCATCGCTACTTATTACTTTTAAAAGTAATTGTGTCTGGGTGCGGTGGTTCCTGCCTGTAATCCCAGCACTTTGGGAGGCTGAGGTTGGCGGATCACGAGGTCAGGAGTTCGAGACCAGCCTGACCAACATGGTGAAACCCTGTGTTTACTAAAAATACAAAAATTAGCCAGGCATGGCGGTGTGTGCAGGTAATCTCAGCTACTCAGGAGGCCGAGGCAGGAGAAATGCTTGAACCTAGGAGTTGAAGGTTATAGGGAGCCAAGATTGTGCCACTGCACTCCAGCCTGGGCGACGAGTGTGAAACTCCATCTGGATTTTCTGCACACATGATCAAATCACCAATGAATAATGGCAGGGTTTTTTTCCCCTCATTTTAGGGTGAAAGCCACATATTTTACCAATAAATGTGATACTTGCTGTAGGCTTTTTGTTAAACTCTTTTTCCAAATTGAGTTAACTCATTTATTGTTCATTTGTTAAGCAAGTTTAAAAAAGTAGACTTTGAAATTCATACACTGTTCGAATGTAAGCCATGGCGAAAAGATGATAGGATGTGTTGATGGATAGTTTTGATATAGTAAATGGTAGAAAATAAAAATTTTTGTTTGTAGGAAATTGAAGTTTTGTGATGTTTTATAGTTTCTATGAAATTTGAAAGGAATGATTTAGAGGAAACTGGGAAAATTATTTTGAAGGGTGACGTTTCATTGAAAAAGTTAAAAATTCAGCCAACTAATATTCTAAAGATCCAGGTATTTATAATCATCAGTACTTGAGTAATTTTAATGTAATTTTTATGTTTTAAATTTTTGCCAAGTAGGCAGGTTATTATCTAATTTATTTTCAGTTAATAATAGAAATAACTCCTCTGGATACTTTGCTTTGATATTTTGAAGGTTGATACTCAAAAATGGTGAGTATGCACAAAAAGTTAAACTGTGGATTACACAAACGTGTATTTGGAGCTATTCAGAATTTTTTTTAAAAATGTGTCTCAGATATGAGTGGTAAGGACTATTAATATGTTAGTATTAATGGCAGCAATATTGAATAGTAATAACTAAAGGTAATTTTTTTAAGCAATTAAGATGTTCTAGGTGCTATTTAAGTGATTTACATGTATTAACACAGTCCTTAAAATAATTCTTATCATACTATTTTGTCCCCCTCTTTTACTGGTAAGGAGACTAAGATACAAAAAGATCACTAACTCCAGGCCACACAACTAATAAATGGTGGAATCATGATTTGAATCCAGGCAGTTGGTTCCAGAGTCTTCCCTAGAAGTCTGTATTATGTTATGCTAGGATATGAGTCTTTAATAGTACATTTTAATCCCAGACTCAAAAAATACAGTAGGAGCAACAAAAATAAGTTTTATACAATATGACTTTGTTGTTTGCCGCTGTTCATATAGTAGGTGCATAGTTCCTCTCCCTCCTGTCATTCCTAAACCGTTATTCTAAACCCCATCCCAACAATCCTCTTTCTTCCTACACCGAACCACTTCACATGCTCTTGATAGCAACAAACTGGTAGTGAAGTTAGATATAATGAAGAATCATGGCCTTCAATTTCCATGTTAATAAACAGAGTTGAATTCTTTAATCTCTAAAATTATGGAATGGTTGAACCTAACTTCAAGATTCTTAAAAATGCCTGAAATGACCATTCCAGTATCTCTGGATGTCCCATTCTACTTCATCTTTCTCCTGATAAACCTGTTTTTCTTCAAGTATTGTGTATTTGAGATAAAAGCTTTTTCTGTTCATTTTGAATGCAATTATTTTTGTTATTGTTTTATTACTAAGATTTTAACTACTGCTTTGTATTCTTTTTCATTACAAGCATATGTAAACATCTCACTAGCTCGGTTGTTAGCCTAGGGGACTCTAACCATCAATTATAATAGATTTGTGAAGTATAATTCTTTTGTGGGTGGACATTTGCTTACACACTTCATACAATACACCCATTTAATATTCTTGACTATTTAACTTAGTTATTTAGAAACAATGAATGATCCAATTAGCTTTTGTTTGTGACTCTCAATTCAATTTCTGACCAAGGAGAACCATCTCAAATGTGCTTTATTTTGATTGCAAATGAGAGAATGTTGATGGATTAGCATGAATGTACTACCCTTGGACAAATAGTTTAAAGATAGTGGCCTTTTTATGGTAGGAAATGGCACTATATTTTTTAAATGTAAAAGGTAGCAATAAAAATCAAAACAAAGTAATTTGTACATTTGGCTGTATTGTTTGTAACATTCGGTTGTGTGTCTAGTAAACCAAAATAGTGAAACTTATTTTTCATTTCTTTCTGTACCTTTGCTCTGATGTTTTAGTGTAGCAGTTACAAGCCCAGACTCTGTAGCTAACCTGCCAGAGTTCTGACCCTGGTCCGTATGGCAGTTAGTAATTACGTGTTCTTGCACAAGTTATTTAATCTCTCTGTACTCTAGATTTCTGATTTGTAAAATAAAAAATCAAAATAAAAATCAAAAATAGAAAAGCATACCTTATGAAGTTATAGTGAAGATTAAATAAGATAAACATGTTAAATACTTGGCAGAGAGCATGCATTTATTTAACAGCTCAACCATGGTTATAATGCTTTCAAACTTGAAAATCTCAGTCCATGGTGACCAGTGAAAATAATCCTTTGGGAAAAGAAAATGTTTCTGAATTTTAGACCCGCTTATTTCTGTAGATAGATCCGTATTACCAATTACCGGGGAATTTTTACGGATTACTTTCTAGCACTTATATGATATATAGTTTTCATTTGTTAGCTGGTAAATACTCTCATGGCTGAATGAAAAACATGAATCACATAACAGGTAAATGAATGGTCTTCCTTCATTGTCCTCTGTGATAGTGAATTTTATGCCCAGATATCTGGTTAAACATTATTTCTGCGTGTGTCTGTGAGAGTGTTTCCAGAAGTGATTAGTATTTGGATTTGTAAACAGAGTAAAGCACATTGCCCTCCCCAGTGTGTTGGAGGCGTGAATAGAACAAAAATACGAAGAAAGATATAATTCCTTCTCTCTGCCTGTCTGCTTGAGCTGGAACATAAATCTTCCCCTGCCCTCAGTACTCTGAATTCTCAGGCATTGAGACTTGGACTGGAAGGTACACTATTGGCTCTCTGGCTTTCAAGCCTTTGAACTAATCCACTTGCTTTCTTGGGTCTCCAGCTTGCAGACAGCAGATTATAGGACTTCTCATCTTTCATGATTACATGAGCCAATACCTTATAATAAATCTCTTCCTTTCTTTCCCACTCTCTTTTTAGATCTATAGATCTATAGACATATATAAAAAATATATGTGTGTGTGTGTATATACACATATAAATAGATCTATAGTTATATATATAGATATATAAAAATATATATGTATATATGTGCACACATTTAGACATACAGTTATGTATAAAAATGTCTAGATATATAAAAAGATATATATACACATATTTTATATATAACTAGATATATGAATATATTTTTGTGTGTGTATATATGTACTTACGCATATATCTCTTTAGGTCTATAGATATAGATCTCTCATCTATATAGACATATACCTATATATTTATATAGATATTGAGAGAGAGAATGTGTATGTGTATATATATATATATATGTATATGTATGTATGTGTGTGTTTACAGCTATTTGTTCTGATTCTCTGGAGAACCTGAATAATATAACCTTATATTTGTTTTGACCATGGCAGGTCAGATGATTAACTGACAGTACTACTAAAGAAATTGTTACGAGAAGAACTTAACAGAATTTGGTGTAGGACGGTAATTTCACTAATACTCTCCATTGTATAAAATTTTTCCTTATATTTCCATTTATTTTACTACTGACCAAGTCAGGTGTCCAGCTAACCTGATGGTGCTCTGGTTTACTCTGTGCTAGGCACTGTATGTAGCCATTCCTTAACTTTCTCATCCGTATTGTGTAGTCTTTTATTTTTCATCCTTCCATCCACTATTTTACATTTTTTAATTTTACATAAATTACATTGTTTAACATTATATATATGGGGAGTGTGTGTGTGTGTGTGTGTGTGTGTGTGTGTGTGTGTGTGTATTTTTCTTTAAATTTCTGCTAGGATTTGAATGTCCCCTCCAAAACTTAACGCGGAAATTTAATTGCCAATGTAATGATGTTGGGAGGTGAGGCCTTTAAAAGGAGATTCTATCATGAGGGCTCTGCCCTCAAGAATGGATTAATGCTTTTATCATGGGAGTAGACATGTGATAAGTTCAGTCCCCATTTTCTCTCTGTTTCTCACGTACTTCTTGCCACATGGTATCTTCTGCCATGAGATGACCCTCACCAGATTCCGGCACCATGCTTTTGGACTTCTCAGCCTCCAGAACCTTGACTGAATACACTTCTGTTCTTTATAACTTACCCAGTCTGTGATATTCTCTTCTAGCAGCAGAAAAACGGACTAAGACAATTCCCAAAGCAAGCTGAGATGGCACAATGTGTTTAAGCAATGTGGCTTTCGTCAGACATCACATTCTTCCAGATATAATTTTCCAAACGGAAAGATGGCTCAACATTTTCTATTATTATTTTAGATGAAATGTTCTGCAATATGTTGTTGATATTGTACTGAAGTAAATACTGTATGCTCAAGTCTCTCAAGGACCCTCATGAAAATGAGATGCATGTCCCAGGAGGCTATCTCAGAAAAGAGAAATTCTAAGTAAAATAGCATGAATGAATCGCACACATGAATTTACTGCAAGAAAATATTCTTTTGTATAATCCTGGACCTAAAGAAATTTGGCACAGCAGATTGCTGTCATTATATGGCTTTATGTGGTCACACACATACGGCTTAAAAACAGCAATTCATAACTGTTCCTTTTTTGGTCAAATAGACTGAAGGTATTATGTTTTATAGTGGTAGAGTATAGTTCATTTACTACTTATACTCACATTCATTTAGTCTTCTACAAACCTCTCTTTATGACTGACAATTCAGCCTGTTTTCTTGTTTTTCTTTCTTTTCTTTCCTTCCATCCTTTCTTACTTTAGGAAGAGTAAGAAAGAGCCATAGGAATCTCAGACTTTACCGTTAAGTGAAGTACAAATTAACTCAAGGATTGAAGTGCAGTTGAAAAAGAGCTAGTGAGCCTGGAAGAGATTTAGGCCAAGTAAGAAGATAATTGCTCAAGTAGTCTTGTAGCCTTGGGGTGTTTTCTTTAAATTTGGGTCTTGTGCATAAAGAGTTTTCTTCTGGGCTTGTGCATAGTCAATAGTTTTGTTTAGCTGTTTGTCAAAAATAGTTTATTTCTGGGAGGAGTAGGAGAAAAAAATAGTTTATTTCTTTTTGATGCTTTTAAAAGTAATCATTATAGGTTTTTTAATGCAGAAAAATGTGTAAAATATTTAAAAATATATATAATCCGGGTAACCCTTGTTAACGTTCTTTTTAAAAGTACATGATTAGAGCAATAAAATGGCACATGAACATATGGAATTTTGTTCTCCATTCTCCTAAAGCAAAACACTTTATAGTTTTTGTATACTATTCCAAAAAAAAAGATTTAATATCTAATCTTTTATTATTAGACAAAAGAGATCTTACTTATTCTGTATACACTGTTGTATGCCTTAGTGTTTGTTTTGTTGTTGTTGTTTTCTGCTTAACATTATGTTGCAGAGAACTTTCCAAATATTTGCTCTTGGGTAGGTATTTTTTATGATTATTTAGAAAAATTTAAACATGAGAAAGATACAGACTTATCCCTGCAAAAGATTAAGAAAATAGGTTCTGGCTATAATTCTAGTTCATATTTATTACATGCCTAATATTCCTTTGAGTAATATATTAATTGGGTCTCAGGCTACAGATGACAGAAACAAAATTAAGCTAGTTTAAGATTCAAAAAGTTTCAAGGATAGAAAAAAATTTAATGACACTGGCACTTCCAAAAAATTCTTATTTTTTATCACTGCTTCTCTTTGCATATCCTTCCCATTTTCTTTGAATAGACTGGTTTTCTCAGATTCCCAGATTAAATGGTAGAAAATATGGCTGCTATGTGGTTTCTAAGATTATATCTCTCTGTTGAGGAGTCCATTTTAGCCTGAAATTGAAATCCTTTACTTCCAATTTCAGATTTCTGAGAAACAGGGTACCCACTGTTGAACCAGCTTGAGGCACCCAGTATTGAACCAATTAGTTATTGACAGAGGGACATCATCTTACAAAAAAAAAGTCTCTGAGTGCCACATAGATGGTGAGTAGTAAGTATATAATGAGTTGTCTGTTCAGCACTTTTTTTTCCTAGAAAAAAATATGTTTACTACATTCATTGACTGAAAGCATAAGCTTCTAGGTGACTTTGTGGTTTGCTCTGCACAAACGTGCAGTATTGTGTATTTTGAGGGAACTTAGTAAAATACAAGGCTCTTTACCTCTGAATTACAGTATCTGTATCTGTCAGTCATATTTCATAGTTATATTTTACTGGTTGTAATTTCCTTTCCCCATTTTTGTCTCTTTTATAGACTCATAGAACTGTATTTTACATAATATAAAATTTATTCCTGTTTTTTTTTTCAAAATGATATTTAACCACAGATATGGTTTGTCTCTGTGTCCCCACCTAAATCTCATCTTGAATCGTAATCCTCATGTGTCAAGGAGGGACCTGGTGGGAGGTGATTGGATTATGGGGCTGGTTCCCCCCATGCTGTTCTTGTAATAGTGAGTGACTTCTCATGAAATCTGATGGTTTAAAAGTGTGACACTTCTTCCTCACTTGCTCTTCTGCCGCCGTGTAAGACATGCCTTACTTCTTCTTTGCCTTTCATGATGATTGTAAGTTTTGAGGCCTCTCCAGTCATGTGGAACTGTGAGTCAGTTAAACCTTTTTTCTTCATAAATTACCATGTCTTAGGTAGTTCTTTATAGCAGTAAGAAAACAGGCAAATAGACAAAATTGGTACCAGGAGTTTGGGGCACTTCTAGAAATATACCTGAAAATGTGGAGGTGACTTGGAACTGGGTAATGGGCTGAAGTTGGAACACTTTGGAAGGCTCAGAGGAAGACAGGAAAATCTGGGAAAGTTTGAACCTTTCTAGAGACATTTTGAATGGTTTTGATCAAAATGCTAATATGATCAAAATAATGATATGGACAATAAAGTCCAGGCTGAGTTGGTCTCAGATGAAGAATAGGACCTTACTGTGAAATGGAGCAAAGGTCACTCTAGTTGTGCTTTACAAAGAGACCGGCAGCACTTTGCTCCTGCTCTAGAAATCTATGGAATATAGAACTTGAGAGAGATGATTTAGGGTATCTGGCAGAAGGTATTTCTAAGCAGCAAAGCATTCAAGATGTGACCTGGCTGTTTCTAAAATTGTATGCTCATTTGTGTTCACAGAGATAGTCTGAAATTGGAACTTAAGTTTAAAAGGGAAGCAAAGTGTAAAGGTTTGGAAAATTTGCAGCCTCACCATGTGATAGAAAATAAAAACTCATTTTCTTGGGAGAAATTCAAGGTGCCAGCTGCAGAAATTTGCATAAGTCAAGAGAAGCTGAACATTAATAGCCAAGACAATGGGGAAAGTGTCTCCAGGGCATGTCAGAGATCTTCATGGCAGCCCCTCCCATCACAGGCCTGGAGGTCTAGGAGAGAAAAATGGTTTTATGGGCCAAACCCACAGCCCCACTGCTCTGTGCAGCCTCAGGACATGGCATCCTGCATCCCATGTGTGCCAGCTCCAGCCATAGTTAAAAGGGGCCAAGGTACAGCTCAGGCCATTACTTCAGAGGATAAAAACCTCAAACTTTTGTGGCTTCCACATGGTGTTGGGCTTGTGAATACATGGAAGATAAGAGTTGAGCTTTGGGAACCTTTGCCTAGATTTCAAAGGATGTACGGAAATATCTGGATGTCCAGGCAGAAGTCTGCTGTAGGGCAGAGGCCTCATGCAGAACCTCTGCTAGGGCAATGCAGAAGGGAAATGAGGGGTTGAAGCTCCCACCCAGAGTCCCCACTGGAACACTGCATAGTGGAGCTGTGAGAAGAGGGCCACCATCCTCCAGACCCTAAAATGGTAGAACCCTTGACAGCTTGTTCCATGTGCCTGGAAAAGCCACAGGCACTCAACACCAGCCCATGAAAGCAGCTGCAGGGTCTGAGCTACCCAAGGCCTTGGGAGCCCATGTCTTATATCAGCATGCTCCGGATGTGACACATGGAGTCAAAGGAGATTTTGGAGTTTCAAGATTTAATGGCTGCTGTACCAGGTTTTGGACTTGCCTGGGGCCTGTAGCCCCTTTGTTTTGGCCAATTTCTCCCATTCAGAATGGGAGCAGTTACCCAATGCCTATCCTCCCATTGTATCTTATAAGCAACTAATTTGTTTTTTATTTTACAGGCCCACAGGCAGAAGGGACTTGCTTTGTGTTTTGGGTTAATTCCAGAATGAGTTCAGACTTTGGGGAACTGTTGGAAAGGCATGATTGGTTTTGAAATATGAGAAGGACATGAGATTTGGGAGAGCCAGGGGTAGAATGACATGGTTTGGCTCTGTGTCCCCACCCAAATCTCATCTTCAATTATAATCCACACGTCAGGGGAGGGACCTGGTGGGAGGTGATTGGATCATGGGGGCAATTTCTCCCATGCTATTCTCATGATAGTGCGTGAGTTCTCATGAGAGCTGATGATTTAAAAATGTGGCACTTGCCTTCTTGCTCTCTTTCCTGCTGCCATGTAAGACATATCTTCCTTCCTCTTTGCCTTCTGCCATGATTGTAAGTTTTCTGAGGCCTACCCAGATGCAGCACTGTGAATCAATTAAACCTTTTTCTTCATAAATTACCCAGTGATATGGGTTGGCTGTGTCCTCCCCCAAAATCTCACCTTGATTTGTAATCTCCATAATCCCCATGTGTGTAGCGTGGGACCAGGTGAAAATAATTGGATCATGAGGGAGGTTTCCCCCATGTTGTTCTTGTAATAGTAAGTGAGTCTCATGAGATCTGATGGTTTTATAAGCATCTGGCATTTCCCCTGCTTGCACTCACTCCATCCTGTCTGCGTCTCCTTTGCCTTCTGCCATGATTGTAAGTTTCCTGAGACTTTACCAGTAATGCAGAACTGTGAGTCAATTAAACCTCTTTCCTTTACAAATTACCAAGTCTGAGATATTTCTTCATAGCAACATGAGAATGGACTAATACATTCAACTTCAGGTAGTTCTTCAGAGCAGTGTGAAAATGGACTAGTACAACTACTTAAGCTAGTTAGTAATTTATAGCATTCTAAAGTCTAGAACCCATTTGGAGGAAGGTAATGGGTACAGGGAAGGAAGAATTCTGGACTAAGAAGCAGAAGTTTGGCGGTGAGCTTTGAGTTTACCATATATGCATCACATCACCGTAATCTAAATATCGCATACAATGGTAAACTGTCAAGCTTGTCACAGGCTCATTGTGGCAAGGAGCAAAGGAGATAATATATGTGAGAATAAAAACTCAAAGCATTATATCTGAACAAGTTATTTTTCAGCATTTGACTTTGACACAGGCAAAATGAAGCATAGGAAAGGAAGTTTTACCTTGCTGACTAATCAGAGACTGATGAAGGTATGTGATTTGGTGGAAGAAAAATGGATAATTGAAACAAACAGCTGGGCACATTTATGATATATATAAATGAGAAAATTAGATTAGCTGTTAAAGATTGCTAATATCAGAAGATAATCCATGCTGTTGTTTTGAGCAAGGGGTGAACCATAGAATAAACTTGTGACTTTCTAATGACCCTACCTTGACAAAAGAAAGTGAGTCCATTTAGTTATTTTGACATGATAACATATCCTCACATACAATTTGTGTAGTAATCATTTAAACATTAATAGGATAACACAGGGCAACACAAAAAAATCTCAATCACCTTCACCAAGATTTTCTCTAAGTTTTTGATGTATTTCCTATGTGCCTTCTAATCCCCACTTCCCTCCTACCACCCATGGAACTTTTTGGCTCCACTATTTACTAGCTGTGTGCTCGTGGACAGTTTATTTAACTTGTTTGTGCCTCAGTTTGCTCTTTTAAAATTAGGATAATACTGGTATCTACCACAGAGAATAGTTGGAAGAAATAAATTACATTAATTAAAACATGCTAAGTGTTTAGAACAGTATCAGAGATGTGGTAAGTAGTCAATAAATGTTTTTTTTCATTTAATTTTTTTTATTATTTTGCTACTTTCTAAAATAGCTTCCTGAATTTTGATAAACATAAGAAATGCTTTCTCGTGTTTAGTTTCTGTGAGTAGAATAGTATTTTCTCTATGTATTTAAAGATTTTACTATAAAAGTTTTCAAACATACACAAAAGTAGAAGGAATAATATAACTAATCGAATTATGGTAGGTGGCTTCTAAGATGGTCCCCAGTGGTCTCTGCTTCCTGGTATTCATGTCCTTTTGTAATTTCCCTTTGCATGTGGGCCACACCGAAGACTTATGGCAAATGGGATGAATGCCACTCTGAGATGAAATTACAAAAAAGTGTTTCTTTGTCTTGCATGCATTCTGTCCTGCTCTCTTGCTCACTCACTTTGAGGGAAGTTGCTGCCATATTGTAAGCTTCCCTATGGAGGAGTTCACATGGGAAGAAACTGAGGGAGGCCTCCGGCTAACTGCCACTGATCATCCTCATTCCAACAGACCACAAGGAACTGAATTCTGCCAACAGCCATGTAAATGAGATTAGAAGTGCATCTTGCCCCAGTTGAATCTTCAGATGAGATCATTGTCCTGGGGGACCACATGACTGCAATTTCATTAGAGTCTTATACAGAGATATCCAGATACACTGCAATTTCATTCCTAAAGCACAGAATCTGTGAAATAATAAATATATGTTTTAAGCTAATAAGTTTTAGGGTAGTTTATATATATGTGTGTGTGTGTGTGTGTGTGTGTGTGTATTTAATTGCACTTTAGATTTGGGGTACATGTGAAGAACATGCAGGATTGTTGCATAGGTACATACATGGCAATGTGGTTTGCTGCCTCCATCCCCATCACCTATATCTGGCATTTCTCCCCAGGTTATCCCTCCCCAACTCCCTACCCACCACTGTCACTCCACTAGTCCACCTCAACAGACCCCAGTGTGTAATGCTCCCCTCCCTGTGTCCATGTGTTTTCATTGTTCAACACCCACCTATGAGTGAGAACGTGGTGTTTGACATTCTGTTATTGTGTCATTATGCTGAGAATGATGGTTTCCAGGTTCATCCATGTCCCTACAAAGGACACAAACTCATCATTTTTTATGGCTGCATAGTATTCCATGGTGTATGTGTGCCACATTTTCCCTGTCCAGTCTATCATTGATGGGCATTTGGGTTGGTTCCAGGTCTTTGCTGTTGTAATCAGTGCCACAATGAACATACGTGTCCATGTGACTTTGCAATAGAACGATTTATAATCCTTTGGGTATATAACAAGGAATGAGATTGCTGGGTCAAATGGAATTTCTATTTCTAGGTCCTTGAGGAATCGCCACACTGTCTTCCACAATGCTTGAACTAATTTACACCCCCACCAACAGTGTAAAAGTGTTCCTATTTCTCCACATCCTCTCCAGCATCTGTTCTCTCTAGATTTTTTAATGATTGCCATTCTAACTGGCCTGAGATGGTATCTCAGTGTGGTTTTGATTTGCATTTCTCTAATGACCACTGATGATGATCATTTTTTCATACATTTGTTGGCCTCAAATACATCTTCTTTTGAAAAGTGTCTGTTCATATCCTTCACCCACTTCTGAATGGGTTTGTTTGTTTGTTTCTTGTAAATCTGGTTTAGTTCTTTGTAGATTCTGGATATTAGCCCTTTGTCAATGGGTAGATCACAAAAATTTCTTCCCATTTTGTTGGTTTCTGGTTCACTCTAATGATTGTTTCTTTTGCTGTGCAGAAGCTGTGAAGTTTAATTAGATCTCATTTGTCTATTTTGGCTTTTGTTGCCAGTGCTTTTGGTGTTTTAGTCATGAAGTCCTTGCCTATGCCTATGTCCTGAATGGTTTTGCCTAGGTTTTCTTCTAGGGTTTCTATGGTGTTAGGTCTTATGTTTTTAATCCATCTGGAGTTAATTTTAGTATAAGGTATCAGGAAGGGGTCCAGTTTCTGCTTTGGGCATGTGGCTAGCCAGTTTTCCCAACACCATTTATTAAACAGGGAATCCTTTCCCCATTGCTTGTTTTTGACAGGTTTGTCAAAGATCAGATGGTTGTAGATGTGTGGTGTTGCCTCCAGAGCCTCTGTTCTGTTCCATTGGTCTATATCTCTGTTTTGGTACCAGTACCATGCTGTTTTGATTACTGCAGCCTGGTAGTATAGCTTGAACTCAGGTAGCCTGATGCCTCCAGCTTTGTTCTTTTTCCTTAGAACTGACTTGGCAATGCAGTCTCTCTTTTGGTTCCATATGAAGTTTAAGGTGGTTTTTTCCAGTTCTGTGAAGAGGGTCATAGGTAGCTTGATGGGGATAGTGTCGAATCTATAAATTACTTTGGGCAGTACGGCCATTTTCACAATATTGATTCTTTCTAGCCATGAGCATGAACGTTTTTCCATCTGTTTGTGTCCTCTCTTATTTCCTTGAGCAGTGATTTGTAATTCTCCTTGAAGAGGTCCTTTGCATCCTTTGTTAGTTGTATTCCTAGGTATTTTATTCTCTTTGTAGCAATTGTGCATGGGAGTTCGTTCTTGATTTGGCTGTTAATCTGTTATTGATGTATAGGAACATTTGTGATTTCTGCACATTGATTTGTATCCTGAGATTTTGCTGAAGTTGCTTATCAGTTTCAGGAGATTTTGGGCTGAGATGACTGGGTCTTCTAAATATACAATCATGTCATCTGCAAATATAGACAATTTGACTTCCACCTTTCCTACTTGAGTACCCTGTATTTCTTTTTCTTGCCTAATTGCTCTGGCTAGAACTTCCAATACTATATTGAGTAAGACTGCTGAGAGGGCATCCTTGTCTAATGTCAGATTTCAAACGGAATGCTTCAAGTTTTTGCCCATTCAGTATGATGTTGGCTTTGGGTTTGTCGTACATAGCTTTTATTATTTTGAGATATGTTCCATCGATACCTAGTTTATTGAGAGTTTTTAGCATAAAGGGCTGTTGAATTTTGTCAAAGGCCTTCTCTGCATCTGTTGAGGTAATCATGTGGCTTTTGTCTTTGTTCTGTTTATGTGGTGAATTAAGCTTATAGATTTGCATATATTGAACCAGCCTTGTATCCCCGGGATGAAGCCTACTTGATCATGACGGATAAGCTTTTTGAGGTGCTGTTGCAGTTGGTTTGCCAGTATTTTATTGTAGATTTTTGCATCTATGTTCATCATGCATATTGGCCCGAAGTTTTCTTTTCTTGTTGAGTCTCTGCCAGGTTTTGGTA